>CP092875.1:16543320-16722887 GCA_030710605.1 Cordylochernes scorpioides | reverse complement strand
TTAAATATTAGTGCGTGCCTTTTTACTATATATCGTTCTAATCCCTAACCCATTATTCTACTCTGATATCCCGTTTAGCTACTAATAACTTGCCTAACACGTTATTTTACATTTACTAACAAATCAGTCCACTAACAGAATAACTAATTAATTCAATAATTAATCCCGCCTACTGAACCCCAATGAATTAAAATATCTATTTTTTTTAGTAATGACCCAAAACCAAGTCACCAGGTCTAGATTCTCTCGCCCTCGATTAACTTGTCCACCTAACATCGACACTTAGATCCAGGGACAACACTTTACCTACAAAAATCACACACACCCACACATGTTAAAAAAAAAAAAGATATTAATCGAAGACCATTTTAAGCTCTCTCTACCCATCCTAAAAAACAGGAACATACATTTGGCCTACTACTTCCCATTCTTTCCCGATATATAATTTCTATGTATAATCTTACTTGCTCTTCTTTCTCGATGAACATTTTTTTATTTTCATTTTAATATCTTGTATATAATCATTATATAGCTCTTATAATTGTTTTTTTTACGTCAACCAATCAGTTTAGATTAGTGTCATTTTATTTTAATTTTCTTTACCAAAGCTTATTTACTTTTCCTTTATGACTCTATTTTATAATCAACTTTATATTTTATATTTCATCTCTAATAATCTCACGTTTATGTTTCATGTTTATATCACTAATTTGCATTTTTCATTTCATATTTTCTCTCACTTTATAAATTAGATGTTTTTTACATTGTGTAATCTTCCGCTACCATGTTTAATGCTATCGAGTATATTATTGCTCATTTTTTGTCATTTAATATTTTCACTTTCTATTACCCCTTATATACTGCTATAGTGTGTTAATATTTGTATTATGTCATCACTATTTTTACCTTTTTTAAAAGATTAATTTGCATTTAACTTCGCAATTTTATTTTTCGATTTTTCAAATCCTTTAACGCTAGATGCAAAGCCTTAATTTCGCAATTTCATATCTCAATGATATATTCTTTTATAATCAAACTAAAAACCATGATCTAAAAACAGGGCAATTTTCAATAACCTCTTAATCAACCACTTTAAAGGTTATTTCTTAATAAATACTAACATTCCTTTTACGCAGAAACTTTTAACTTCTTCGCAGGCTAGACTTGACCTACTTTGATTTCGTAATTAACAATATTGACACACCGTCCCCCAGATTTACCTATCCCAACTTCTGGCTTGGACACGTGCAAATTGTATATAATTTTTTTTTATATATTCCAGGGCACTCTCATGCCACACGCTGGCACATCTTTTTTTTTTTGTATTTTACCCTTTTTCTCGCTAAGCCCATGACGACTCCAATTAAAACTTTGATTTCTGGTCACTGATCTTCGCCCTAATTTATCCTGCATGCGTACGTCTTAACGACTAATTATTAAAACCCATAACCATCACCCTTATCTTACTATTCGATTGTGGTACTGTAACTTTATTAGGTCCTTAAATTTACATGTGAAACATGGCCTAGGTTTTCCGCGCCGTGCACATTAAATGGTTTGGGACTTGAGTCAAGGTGACATTGCCTCAACCTAATCACAAATAACCCCTCAACCCTTTCTAAAAAGCCCATCACGAAGAGATCATGACTTACCCATCCGATCATTTATATTTTTACCTATCATCTCATTATATGTTCCCAAATTTTCACGGCGATTGGATGTATGGTTTTTGAATCTAGAGAGTGCAGACAAACAGACAGACATTCAATTTTATATATATAGATAGATTCACTCTTCATTGTTGGCTTTTTATCTTACATTCATTCTTCATTGTTGGCTTTTTATATTACATTCACTCTTCATTGTTGGCTTTTTATCTTACATTCATTCTTCATTGTTGGCTTTTTATATTACATTCACTCTTCATTGTTGGCTTTTTATCTTACATTCACTCTGTTGGCTTTTTATATTACATTTACTCTTCATTGTTGGCTTTTTATCTTACATTCATTCTTCATTGTTGGCTTTTTATATTACATTCACTCTTCATTGTTGGCTTTTTATCTTACATTCATTCTTCATTGTTGGCTTTTTATATTACATTCACTCTTCATTGTTGGCTTTTTATCTTACATTCACTCTGTTGGCTTTTTATATTACATTTACTCTTCATTGTTGGCTTTTTATCTTACATTCATTCTTCATTGTTGGCTTTTTATATTATATTTACTATTCATTGTTGGCTTTTTATCTTACATTTATTCTTCATTGTTGGCTTTTTATATTACATTTACTATTCATTGTTGGCTTTTTATCTTACATTCACTCTTCATTGTTGGCTTTTTATCTTACATTCATTCTTCATTGTTGGCTTTTTATATTACATTCACTCTTCATTGTTGGCTTTTTATCTTACATTCACTCTGTTGGCTTTTTATATTACATTTACTCTTCATTGTTGGATTTTTATCTTACATTCCCTCCTCATTGTTGGCTTTTTATATTATATTTACTCAACATTGTTGGCTTTTTATCTTACATTCATTCTTAATTGTTGGCTTTTTATATTATATTTACTCTTCATTGTTGGATTTTTATCTTACATTCATTCTTCATTGTTGGCTTTTTATATTACATTTATCCGAGTAAAAGTTTGCCTAACGAATATTATATATTATGAAGTATAATAAACAATGTTAAAGATTAGTTTTAATTATTAATCAAGATTGTGTGTGAATATGTGAGAAAGATGTAATATCGTTGTTGTTTTCTTGGCCGACTGTTTTACATATGGTGTTATCTTAAAATTGCTTGTTTTGAATATTTTTTTAGATTGAGTTGAATGAATTGCTGAATTTTTTTGTATTTATATATAAATAAAATTAACTCTGTTGATTTTTTTTTGTATTTAATCGATAACAGCTAAGTTACGCATGTTAATGTTAGGGAAAAATATTTTGATGTTAAGCAAAACCTGCTCCATCTCGTTTTACATAAATGTTGAAAATTTGGTTGAAATTAATGCATTGTAACGAAAGTTTTTAGTGATGTCCTCTTATGAAATTTGCATTTTATTAATATAGATAGAAGATATAATATAAAAATGAGTTTTAAAAATTGTTTTAAAAAATGCATCGGCCGGGAATCGAACCCGGGCCGCCCGCGTGGCAGGCGAGCATTCTACCACTGAGCCACCGATGCGTATACAAAATGGCCATATTTGGGTATTCATTCCATTCCGGATTACTCCGCGTAAAAAAGTTCTTCAAATGAAAAAAAATGAATAGCCAAAAATACTAAGCAAATTGTATCCAAAAATTTTCCTCAGGTTTATAAAAAGCGACATGCAAAATTTGGTACCAATTGGTTCAGTAGTTTTTGAGTTTATCGCGAAACAGACAGACAGACAGACAGAAATTGACTTTTATATATATAGAGATTAGTGTTTAGGTATTTGATTTAATTCATATAGTTGATATAATAGTATATATTTATATTATATTTTTTATAAATTAGTTTTAAAAATTGTAAAAAAAAAAATGCATCGGCCGGGAATCGAACCCGGGCCGCCCGCGTGGCAGGCGAGCATTCTACCACTAAGCCACCGATGCTTTAAAAAAAAATGGCCAGATTTAGGTATTCATTCCATTCCGGATTATTCCGCGTAAAAAATAGTTCTTCAAATTAAAAAAAGAAATAGCCAAAAATAATAAGCAAAATGTAGCCAAAAATTTTCCTCAGGTTTATAAAAAGCGACATGCAAAATTTGGAACCAATTGGTTCAGTAGTTTTTGAGTTTATCGCGAAACAGACAGCCAGACAAAAATTGACTTTTATATATATATATTATAAAAATAAATAGTTGTTTAGTTTTGTATTAAAATTATCTTTATTATTTTGATTATTTAAATTCAAATTATAAAATTTGTAAATTGTTATTATTTAGTAGAGAGAGAGAGAGAAAAAAAATCCTTTACTTCTTACATCATCCAATTAATTATATATTTATAATTAATAACAATAAAATATAACAACGTAACGTCTTTTGCATCGGCTTTTACATGTCATTTAGACATACTCTAATTTGTATATAGAATAATAGAAGTGAGAATATATTTAATATTATAAATTTTAGTAAGAAGAGAAAGAAAGAAAGACAGAACCATACACTTATAATCAAACTAGTTATAAGAAAAAATAAAATTTTTTGTAAAGAAGGTAGATAAGATTGTTAGTATATATATATATATTTTTTATAATTTTATATTTTGTCTTTTTTTTTTTTTATTTTAATTTTTTTTTATATAATGAATATATCTAGTTGTATTTAGTGAAATATCTATAATATGAATTAACTTTTGTTATAAATTTGGTTATTATGTTTTGAAACCCTAATGGTAGACCAGACATATACAAAAAAAATTAAAATGAATTACTTAATGGAAAGAGAGATATGCTGGACCGAGGATTATCAAATAGAAATCCAGCTGATATTTCACCTCTGCTCTATTATATCATATATCTCTCTTAGACTGGTCTATATGTGTTAATATTAAGTTGTTTTAGTGAAACATTTATATATAAATATTCAACATACATAAGTGTTAAGGAATTCCAAATGTTACCTACCCAGTCTGTGAAGCGTTCCTCTGTAAACAACTATTTCTGGATAACATCTGTTGCGGGGGGGGGGGGACCCGTGCTCCTCTTTTCAGAAATAGATTGTTTTCTTAGAAATTTCAGAATAATAAATCAACTGAAGAAGAAAAGAGAGAAAATAGTTAATGGAAGAAAGCCAAACCAATTTATTTAACGAATTCATTAATGACAAAACTTTCCACATTAAAATTATTCATAACAGATATAAAACAATTAAATTAGATCTTAAAACAGCAAAAACTCTACTGGAAACTTTTTTAAATTTTAATTATATAGAATTTAAAAATAAAATATATATTCAATCAGAAGGCGTTCCTATGGGAACTTCTTCAAGTCCTTTATTAGCCAACCTAATACTTTTCTGGTACGAAAGAGAATACTTTCTACAAAATAATGTCAATTGGCAAATATTCCGTTATGTAGATGACATTATAATATTTAATAATCCACAGTTTAAAAACATAATACCTGAAATATATCCTAAATACTTGAAACTTAAGAACAATGAAAAAATTAATAGAAACAAAAAAGTTAACTTTTTAGACCTAAATATAAACCTTACAAATAATGCTATTAAAATTTATAATAAAAAGTAATTATAATTTCAATATTATAAAATACTGCAATATAAATTCTAATATATCATTAAACTGCTGCAAAGATATATATTTTGGTCAGTTTCTAAGATCTTATAGAATAAATAATATATTAGAAAATTTCATAGAAGAGATATTAAAAATTTAAACATGGAATTTATTAAAAACAAATTTAGTATTAAACAAGTAAAATACTTCACCAGTATATCAATTATAAAATACTTTAAAAAAATAAATGGAAGTATCCATTTATTAAATCAACTTTTTATAATTTCTCTCAATAATAACTAATACAAACTTATAAACTTTAACAGTTAATTAAACTTAAATTTTATAACTGATTTTAAAAATTTTTCACAAGATTTTTAAAGTAATATTGTATATAATTCATTTTATTTAATCTCCAATTTCTGGGGAGGAAAATGGAAATTAAATATTAATGAATTTTCAAAATTAATAGCTTTATTAATCATCTAATAATTTACCTTTTTAAAGGAAAATTAAAAGATAAATAATAATTAAATCAGTTATATTAAAATAACTAACTGTAAAGATTATAAAGTTTGGCTTTCTTCCATTAACTATTTTCTCTCTTTTTTCTTCAGTTGATTTATTATTCTGAAATTTCTAAGAAAACAATCTATTTCTGAAAAGAGGAGCACGGGTCCCTCCCCCCCCCCCCCCGCAACAGATGTTATCCAGAAATAGTTGTTTACAGAGGAACGCGTCACAGACTGGGTAGGTAACATTTGGAATTCCTTAACACGTATGTATGTTGAATATTTATATATAAATGTTTCATTAAAACAACTTAATATTAACACATATAGTCCGGTCTAAGAGAGATATATGATATAATAGAGCAGAGGTGAAATATCAGCTGGATTTCTATTTGATAATCCTCGGTCCAGCATATCTCTCTTTCCATTAAGAAATTCATTTTAATTTTTTTTTTGTATATGTCTGGTCTACCATTAGGGTTTCAAAACATAATAACCAAATTTATAACAAAAGTTAATTCATATTATAGATATTTCACTAAATACAACTAGATATATTCATTATATAAAATAAAAAAAAATTAAAATCTTAAAAAAAAAAGACAAAATATAAAATTATAAATATATATATATATATATATAGTGTAGAAACTATATAACAAAATTATAACAGTGATTCTAATTTTAAAACTTAAGGAGCAAACTGATAATAATGATAACTTATATCAGTTAGATTTGATTAGATTAGCAAGCTAAATCTAAATTAATTATAATAATAAATAGTTATTTAATTTTATAGTCCATTTTTGTATTAAGATTATCTTCACTATTATGATCATTTAAATTCAAATTATAAAATTTGTAAAATGTTATTAATTTGTAGATAGAGAGAGAAAAAAAAAATCCTTTACTTCTACTACATCCTCAAGTTAATTATATATTTATAATTAATAACAATAAAAATTAACAAAGTAACGTCTATTACATCGGCTTTTACACGTCATTCAGACATACTCTAATCCTATATATAGAATAATCGAAGAGAGAATATATATAATAGTTAGAAAAAAGAGAGAAAGACAGAACCATGCACTTTTAATCAAACTAATAATAAGGAAAAAAAAAAAGTTTTATAAAGAAGGTAGATAAGATTGTTAGTATATATATATATTTTTTTTTTTTATGATTTTATATTTTATCCTTTTTTTTTTAAAGATTTTTAAAGGTTTTTTTATTTTATAATATGATTATAAATAGTTGTATTTAGTAATATATCTATAGTATGAATTAACATTTGTTATAAGTTTGGATATTATGTTTTGAAACCCTAATGGTAGACCAGACATACACAAAAGACTTTAAATTGAAATGAATTGGAAAAAGAGATCTGCTGGAACGGGGATCTTCAGATAAAAATTCCAGCGACATTTCACCCCTTCTTTATTATGTCATAGATCTCTTTTAAACCGGATTTTATGTGTTAATATTAAGTTGTTTCAGTGAAATATTTAAATGAACATATATAACAGATACAAGTGTTAACAAATTCAAACTGTAAACCTACCTCGGCCGCTGCGTCCTCCATTGTGAGTATCTATTTCTGGCTGACACATGTCGCGGGAGGGGAATGTCCCCCCACATTTCAAATTTAGACCATTTATTCAGAATTTTTTTGAACAACAAGAAAATTAAAGAAGAAAGGAAAAATAGTTAAAGGAAGAAAGCTAAATTTTATAATCTTTACAGCTAGTTATATCAAAATAACTGATTTAACACTTATTCATCTTTTAATATTCCTTTAAAAAGGCAAATTATAAGAGTTTAATAAAGCTATTAATTGTGCAAATTCACCTTTATTTAACTTCCATTTTCCTCCCCAGAAATTGGAGATTAAACAAAAATGAACTATATACTTTAACACTTTAAAAATCTTGTGAAAAAATCTTTTAATCAGTTATTTAATCAAAGTTTAATTAACTGTTAAAGGTTATAAATTTGTATTAGTTAATATTAAGAGAAATTATAGAAAGTTGATTTCATAAATGGATATTTCCATTTATTTTTTTTAAATATTTTATAATTGATATACTGTTGAAATATTTTACTTGTTTGATACTAAATTTGTTTTTAATAAATTCCATGTTTAAATTTTTAACATCTTCTATGAAATTATCTAATATATTATTTATTCTATAAAATCTTAGAAACTGACCATAATATATATGTGGCAATATCGTTGCGGAATTTCTTGTTGTTCGATTTGAATGGTGAGGATTGGTTGAAGCGCAGTCGTTGAGTGGTAAGTGAAGCACACAGTTAGGAATAATCAGGACACGTGATTGTTTTGAAAATAAAAGGCAACTGGATTGGAGGGAAGAAGGTTTGAGAAGGAGCGGGTTTGATTGTTCCTTATCTGATCACATGGCGGTGATTGACATAGCTATGAGCTGAGCTGAGAGAGAGATCTCTAGAACAGATGTTACCTTGGTGGGAGCAAGTCGAAGGCTGATCCGAACTCGGTGGGAGCCAAGTCGCTACTGCCGGTGTTGTTCCTATGAGAGCGAAAACCTAACTGACCATCCTTGGCGTTTCGATTTAACACCAAGACTCCGTTTCTCTCTGATTGGTTGAGAGATGATCACATGCTTTTTCCCTATTGGTTGACCTATTTAGATGCTATCTTTTGATTGGCCCGCGGCTTTCCTTGATGAAAGCTGTGGTCTGCTTGATAGGAAGTGTCGAGTGCTATTTTGACTTTATTTACTTCCGTGTTATCAAATACGTCCTATCTTGGGTCGGAAGTATGGGGTGTCTCTATACTAATATAACTTCTGTGGATATTGGATACGTCCTGTCTTTGCCGGAAATATTGGGTGTTAACTTTAACATTTATAACTTCTGGTCACTAGAGACGTCCGGTCTCTGCCCCTGCAATATTGACACAGGGGTGCCCAGAATAGTCGTGCCAGCCTTAGGTCTACTTCCTATATCTTAATGCTACTTGCTTCCCTCCAGTTACCTTGTTCTTTATTAAGTCTTTGAAAATCATACATGGTACATACATAGTGGGTCGGGGTTGCATTTAATTATATACAAATTATGACAGATGCGCCCCCTACATGTGAAGAATTCAAGAAGGGGTTAGCCTGAGAGAATTCTGTAAAATGAAAAATAATTTTGTGGGAAAATTAGTTGTAGGTATTGAGGGGCTATATACAAGCATTGCTGGTGACATAAAAGTAAGATAGAATGGTGTTGATGATATAGGTTGAGTATAATTAATAGAAATCAAAAATTTTTAATTGTAAGAAATCAATGAATGCTATGGTACATAGTGGGCTAAAAGAAAATGCGCCTAAACGAATTCTACTCGAGATAAGAAATGATATCGAGGGAGTTCTATTAAGGCTTTTGAAATCAAATAAAAATAATATAAAAATAGTTGAATGAAATCAAAATTGAATGTGTTTGGTTGAAAAAGAAAAATATTTTGTTGCATGGTGACAAAGACAACTGCTTAGTTACTTTTTTGCTCGAATTCTGAGAAAAAGGAATCGAGGAAATTTCATAAGGTGCTTTGAAATCAAAACAAAATGAAATAAGAAGTTGAATGAAATCAAAATTGAGGGTGTTTGGTTGAATGGTGAGAAAAAAAGAAAAATGCCTAACCATATTCTAGCTCGAAATTGGGAATGAAATCGAAGGAATTCTATTAGGTCTTTGAGAAATCAAAAATAAAAATAAAATAAAAGTTTTTTGAGCGAAATCAAAGTTGAGTGCTTGGTTGAATGGTGAAAAAAAAGGAAAAATGCCTAACCATATTCTATTCGAGATTGGGAATGAAATCGAAGGAATTCTATTAGGTCTTTTGAGAAATCAAAAATAAAAATAAAATAAAAGTTTTTTGAGCGAAATCAAAGTTGAGTGCTTGGTTGAATGGTGAAAAAAAAAAAAGGAAAAATGCCTAACCATATTCTATTCGAGATTGGGAATGAAATCGAAGGAATTCTATTAGGTCTTTTGAGAAATCAAAAATAAAAATAAAATAAAAGTTTTTTGAGCGAAATCAAAGTTGAGTGCTTGGTTGAATGGTGAAAAAAAAAAGGAAAAATGCCTAATTACTTTTTTTGCTTGAATTTTGGAAAGGAATTCGAGGAAATTTCATAAGGTCTTTTGAGAAATCAAAATAAAAATAAAAATAAGAGTTGAACGAAATCAAAGTTGAGCGTTTGAAAAAAAAAAGAAAAATAAAAAGGTTTCAACAACAAAGGGTGATTTAATGTTTTTAGTTTAATCGAAAACCAGTGGGTTTTCGTTGATAATTGAGTTGTGGCAATATAAGTCAAGTGGTAAATAGAATGATAATTGATAAGTGAAAATGATAATATAAGCTAATTGGTAAATAAAATGATAGTTAATGATTAAAATTGATAATAAGTTGAATAAATTGCTAAATTGATTAAACATTTATATTTTTAATTGAGAGAAAATAATGAAAATGATTGATATGAAAAATAAGGTGTATTGGTTTGAACCCTATGGTATCTACATGCCCTGATCTACATGTATTGGTTGCTCCATTTTGCCCTATAAATGTTTTACTTGCTCAATTATGCCCTATAAATTTTTTGTCTCGTCTGTAGCGACACTTAGGTGAAAAACGTGATTCTAGTCCTCAAGTGCGTTTATGCTGTGTGTACAGGAGACATGGAAATCTATATAACCTTTATGTGTAATTTTTTGTCTTTGTGTGTGTGTTGTGAAAAAATGTTAGAAGTCTGTTGTGTAAGAAATGTGTGAGTTAGTTCTATGTGTTGTCTCGTGGATGTGGAGTTGGTTGGTAAAAATCGATATGTAGACTCGAACTGGAATCAAAATCGGTGGTATAGCGAGGTTCCCAGTCGACCTCAATAGGGGATCTTCTCATTGTAATTAGAGATACGGAAGTGGGGTGTGTCGGGCAAACGAGAGGGAATGAAATTGGAGATCGGACGAAGGCGTTCCGCTTTGTTTACAGAGGCCGAATTTATCGCTGCGGACTACACCTCCGTCGTGGTGTCTCAAATTCTCGTTTCCTGCCGTCTATTTATTTTTGGTGCGGCTCGGGGCTTGTTTTTGGAGTACGGCTTCTCCGACATTGTTTGGTCATTTTTTTCAGTTACTGCTATCTCTTCGGAGTTTATTTAGATTTTCTGCGAAGATGGTTCCTAAAATTATGAGAAGTTTTATAAATGCTTGTCCACAATGAAAAACTGTTTGTCCAAAATTAAAAACTACCTCTTGTAGTTCGAAGATTTTCTGATCGGGCATAGCATAGATAAACAAGTACTTAATGAATAAAATTGGAATACAGTTGTACGGTAGAACTAATAAACAAAGGATAAAAATCAGATGAAAGATAGGATATTGTCCCATGTTCGTCCACAATTTTGTAACTGGGGACTCTGAAATATTGGCTTGAACCTTATGAATTGTAGAATTTGAATGATTGGTAGGTTCGCAGTTCTCTTGTTTGATATCTTTAGGGAGTGGTGTGATATGATTGAGCTGATTGTCAGGTTTACAGTTCTCCTGTTTGATCGTCAATGGTTTTATTAGAGATATGTCGGCGGTAATTGGTTTAGGTTGAGATGTGTGATCGTTTCTCTGATGTGAATGTGGTAATTTTGGCATTGTTTGTGTTGTGTGTACGTTGTGCTTTATGTACGAATTTTGTTTTGCTTTGGTGCCTGTGTCGGTATTTTTACGTGAAGGTTGGTTGTATTCATCGATTCTTCTAGCGAATCGGCAGGTGGGGCAGGTTTTTACCTGTTTTGCGATGTCTTGTGTCATGTTCTGCCAATAATATTGTGACGAGATGAGTCTCGTCATCTTGGAGATGTTTGGGTGGTGGTGTTGAGTGTGTACGGATTTAAGAAGTCTGGTTGTAAGTGAACTTGGGACTATAGTTTTAAGTACTCCTTTTCGGGAGACGGTGCGCAGTTTATTGTGATCCATAGTCACGCGAGATTTTCCTGGTGGAGAAGACTGTGGGCTCTGTATGAGTGGCGCATCTAGAAAGCCACAAAATGGGATACGAGTTCCAACGCCCGTTTCATATTGTTGTACTCCATTTATGCTACGGACCTCATATTCGTATCTTGACAATCTTAACCTCCATCGAAACAATCTGCCTGACGGAGCTTTGATCTCTTTCAACCACTGCAATGCGGGATGGTCAGAAAATATTGTAAACTTTCTGTCCATTAGACAGGTGCGGAAATTATCCACACTTTCCACAATGGCTAGGCATTGTAGTTCCAAGTCTGAATAATTTCGCTCGTGACTACGCAGAGATCGGCTGAAATGTTGAACGGTGTATGTCTTCCCATCAGGGTAGACTTGTTTAAGAACGCCTGTAATGCTGAATGTTGAGGTGTTACAGTACACTTGGCATGGCAGATCTTCCTGGTAAAGGTGTAATGTGGGGTGTGTGGTAAGGTTTTCTTTCAGGTTAGTGAACGCTTTCTGGCATTCGTCATCCCAGACCCACATGATATCCTTTTTTAGAAGGTTGACAAGTGGCGTCCGCAAGCGGGCGTGGTCTGGAATGAACTCTTTATAGGCGTTCACAGCTTTTAGGAAAGATCGTAATGTTTTTCGATTGTGTGGTTGTTTGGTGGCGTGAATTTTTTCTATGTTTTGTGTAGACGGGATGATTGTATTATCCTTAACGGTTGTGCATGCGCTTGTTTGTTGTTGTTGTCTTTTGGCGTGCGTGTTGCGTTTGTTGTGCGGGTTGTGCGTGTTTGTCGCGTGGTGGCGTATGGGTGTGTGTATGTTGTGAGGTACATTTGCGTGTTTATGGCGTTGCGAAGTATGGTCATGTGTGGATTTTGTGTGGTAAGTGGGTGAGCTGTGTCGGTGTACGGACACTTGTTTGGGCATTATTGGAATTGTAGATTGAAGTTGTGGTGGCTTTATATGTGGTGGGCATAAAGTATTGGCAATTGGGTTGAGTGAAAAGTTGCGTGGTGTGAGATTAGAATGGTGGCATGTAAATATTGGAGGTTTGGGCAATGAATGCAGGCAAGGGTTTCCATGTGTGAAAGCTTTGGGTGCTGTGCGAGTCCTTTGGGACAGGTTTTGGCCTAGCCCGTGCTTGCATTCATTTGACACATGTTTAAAGTGGTAGATAAGATTAGACAATGGGACGCCAAGTTGGAAAATAGTGCCGCGATTATAATTTAGTTTTAATTTATACTGATAAAGGGTTTTTAAGGTAAGAACTCCAAATGGCAAGGATGCATTTACCACGTGGAAGTTCTCTCTACGGGTTATTTGGCCTATTGTCAGAGGGAAAGTTAAATGTCCTATTATTTTCGTAAAACTATTTAGGGTGGATAGATCAAGGGAAGGTTTTTTAATACTTAAGTTGGGAAGTTGTGCTTTTAATCTATTGTATAAATGATACGGCAATATGTTCGAACCTGCGTCTGGTTCAATTAGAAAGGTACATGGTAGGTCCTGGGTCAGATACAAGTCCAAAGTCAATTTGATGGTGTCATTGGGTGGATTGCCTACCTTAGTCTCGAAAAGTCTCCACTGTGGCGTCTTCGGCTTGGGGTGGCAGGCTTGGAATATCTGTTGGACCGGGTCGGGACCTTTTGCACTGTCCTCGCAATTGAAAGGGAAATTTAGTCATTTGTACTGCTTCCATTCGAGTGGACCGCGTTGTCGGTACACTGGGCCCGTGTCGCGTGGCTTGCTTCCGGGTGCACGGGTACGGCATGGCGGATGGCGACTCCTCGGTGGACGTCAGGTTGTTCGGACACGTACCGGCGGTGCGGGCGGCGGTTGTCCCGAGGGTGGCGCTCCGGAAGACCGCTTCCAGTTGCGTGGATCTCGCCCCTTGTAGCGCGGCGGTCAGTTCTAAAATTACCGTCGCCAGGGTATGTCTTGTCGCTTCGTTCGTTGTCAGTTTCTTCTCTCTTGGTTTATCATTGCCTTTTGTTGTGCTGGCGCCTGGGTTAATTTCCATCTTCATCCTGATTAAGCTCTATAATCTTTATCCTGATTAAGTTCCATAATCTTTATCCTGTCGACTTAACCGTTCTGTGGCAATATCGTTGCGGAATTTCTTGTTGTTCGATTTGAATGGTGAGGATTGGTTGAAGCGCAGTCGTTGAGTGGTAAGTGAAGCACACAGTTAGGAATAATCAGGACACGTGATTGTTTTGAAAATAAAAGGCAACTGGATTGGAGGGAAGAAGGTTTGAGAAGGAGCGGGTTTGATTGTTCCTTATCTGATCACATGGCGGTGATTGACATAGCTATGAGCTGAGCTGAGAGAGAGATCTCTAGAACAGATGTTACCTTGGTGGGAGCAAGTCGAAGGCTGATCCGAACTCGGTGGGAGCCAAGTCGCTACTGCCGGTGTTGTTCCTATGAGAGCGAAAACCTAACTGACCATCCTTGGCGTTTCGATTTAACACCAAGACTCCGTTTCTCTCTGATTGGTTGAGAGATGATCACATGCTTTTTCCCTATTGGTTGACCTATTTAGATGCTATCTTTTGATTGGCCCGCGGCTTTCCTTGATGAAAGCTGTGGTCTGCTTGATAGGAAGTGTCGAGTGCTATTTTGACTTTATTTACTTCCGTGTTATCAAATACGTCCTATCTTGGGTCGGAAGTATGGGGTGTCTCTATACTAATATAACTTCTGTGGATATTGGATACGTCCTGTCTTTGCCGGAAATATTGGGTGTTAACTTTAACATTTATAACTTCTGGTCACTAGAGACGTCCGGTCTCTGCCCCTGCAATATTGACACAGGGGTGCCCAGAATAGTCGTGCCAGCCTTAGGTCTACTTCCTATATCTTAATGCTACTTGCTTCCCTCCAGTTACCTTGTTCTTTATTAAGTCTTTGAAAATCATACATGGTACATACATAGTGGGTCGGGGTTGCATTTAATTATATACAAATTATGACATATACCTTTACAGCAATTTAATGATATATTAGAATTCATATTACAGTATTTTATAATATTGAAATTATAATTACTCTTTTTATTATAAACTCTAACAGCACTATTTGTAAGGTCTATATTCAAGTCTAAAAAGTTAACTTTTTTGTTTCTATAAATTTTTTCATTGTTCTTAAGTTTCAAGTATTTAGGATATATTTCAGGTATTAATTTTTTAAACAGTGGATTATTAAATATTATTATGTCATCTACATATCGGAATATTTGCCAATTAATATTATTTTGTAGAAAGTATTCTCTTTCGTACCAGAACAATATTAGATTTGCTAATAACGGACTAGAAGAAGTACCCATGGGAACGCCTTCTGATTGAATATATATTTTATTTTTAAATTCTATATAGTTAAAATTTAAAAATGTTTCCAGTAGAGTTTTTGCTGTTTTAAGATCTAATTTAAATGTTTTATATCTGTTATGAATAATTTTAATGTAGAAAGTTTTGTCATTAATGAATTCATTAAATAAATTGGTTATTTTATTATTTAGATCTCTTAAATTTATTTTAGAATATAGGTCCTCAAAGTCAAATGTGTGTACTGTTTCAATGTTTGTCCAATTGTTCATTAAATAATTAATGATTTTTTTTATTTGAGTCGATAAATTTATAATTATATTTATTAGTTAATTTATTTATAATAAATTGTAGTGTTGAGGCTAATTGTATATCAATATTTTTTATGACTGAATTTATACCAGATGTGATTGTTCTGAAAGAAATAGGTTTTTTGTGTAGTTTAGGAATTATATAGAACTTTGGTATGTTTGGATTTTTGTGGTTATTATAAATTTTTAGTGAATTTTCAACATTTTTGATGTCTTTTTTTATTTTTGTGCCTGTAGTTCTAGCAAAAGTGTATTTATGATTATTATCAATTTCCTTTTTTAGTATATCGTGGTATAGATTTTTACAAATTAAAGATAAATTATTGAGACATTTATCTATAGGAGTGATAATATAGTCCTTCTGTAAATTAATTATATTTTCTTTAAAAGAAGGAATGTCTGAATTGGGTTTTGTGTATTTAAGTGTATTATTATAATAATTTATAATTTCCTTTTTAATATTATGTTTCCATTCCAGAAAAGTAAATTCTGGAATACTGTATTTTATACTAGTTTTATTTATGAAAATATCTATATCTTTTAATATAGATTTAATTGTATTATTATAATTGTGTTTAATTTGAGGTATATATTTATACCCTTTATTTAAAATTTCTTGATATTCTGGATTTAAAAAAGAAAAGTTGCTAGTTAATATATGACCTGAGAACTTATATTTATCAATATAGTTGTTGCAATTACATTTAATTTTTTTAAAATTTGCCAAATTATTAATAAATTGGTTATAATTGCAAACTAAATTACCTATATTTTTATTGTATCTCCAGATTGTTTTAAAATTTAAATTTTTTATAGGGAAAAGATTATTGATGATTTGGTTATTAAAAATATCATTAAATTTAATATGATTAAATAAATTGTTATTAAATTTAATGATAATATTAATGTTATTAGTAGTTTGTTTAATTTTTCTGTATTTAAAGATGTCGTGTGTGATATCTATTAATCTGTTAGTCAGATTATGAATTTTAATATATTCTATGAGTTTGATAAATTTATTATTATTTAGTTTAAATAATGTTTTAATAAATTTATCGACGAAGTTGTTAGTGTACATTTGTTTTGGGTCCAGTAATTCTTCAAATTCAATGTAACCTAATTTATTTGTAGTTTTACCTCTAGTTTTATTAGGTTTAGTTTTAAATTCATTTTTTTTGTAATTACAACTGATTTCATAGGTTGAAATTTCTTCTGTTTGTGGTTTGTATGTGTAGTTTAATTCGTCGTTAAGTCCATAAGGGAATAATGTGTTGTGTTTATAAATGTAGTTGTTTTCTAATAATAGTCGTTGTTTTTTGTTTTGACATATGTCTAGTATTTCTATCTTAAAGTTGTTAAAAGTATGTAATTGATTGTGTTCTTTCATATATATATTACCAATTGATTTTTTAGCGTGGTTTCTATGTAGGTTTATTCGTATATTTAATGGATTACAAGTTTGTCCTATATATGATAGTTGACAAATTTGGCATGTTAATTTATAAATAGTATTCACTAATTTACAACTAGTTGTTTGAAAAGTGTCATGGTTCTTAAGAGAGGGACAAGTTTGACAATTTTTTCTTAGGCAATTCTTAGCGAGTTTAAATTAACATAAAAGAGGTGCTAACACTAATATGTTTGTAGTTTTTTTTAGTTTTTTTAGTTTGTTATTCTTATGAATTTTTAAATATATTTTACTTAATTGTTTTTGTGGTGATAAAATTTGTAATAAATTGAATAATTAATCTATAAATATATAGATATTACTGTTTGTTATCTGTTATATTTTTAAGAATAACTAATAAAAAAAACATCTTTAAACTAACTAAACAATGAAAAAAACAAAAGTTCTGAAATTATTTTTTCTAGAATTACTTTTATAATTTAATTTTTAATAATCAAACAATGAAAGATAATTAAAATTTGTATGAAGATTTATTTATATTAGAATATCTAATATAATTTAATTTGTATATTATGTTATATATAAAAAATATATCATAGAGCAAGCTCATATGAATTAATATAGTGTAGAAACTATATAACAAAATTATAACAGTGATTCTAATTTTAAAACTTAAGGAGCAAACTGATAATAATGATAACTTATATCAGTTAGATTTGATTAGATTAGCAAGCTAAATCTAAATTAATTATAATAATAAATAGTTATTTAATTTTATAGTCCATTTTTGTATTAAGATTATCTTCACTATTATGATCATTTAAATTCAAATTATAAAATTTGTAAAATGTTATTAATTTGTAGATAGAGAGAGAAAAAAAAATCCTTTACTTCTACTACATCCTCAAGTTAATTATATATTTATAATTAATAACAATAAAAATTAACAAAGTAACGTCTATTACATCGGGTTTTACACGTCATTCAGACATACTCTAATCCTATATATAGAATAATCGAAGAGAGAATATATATAATAGTTAGAAAAAAGAGAGAAAGACAGAACCATGCACTTTTAATCAAACTAATAATAAGGAAAAAAAAAAAGTTTTATAAAGAAGGTAGATAAGATTGTTAGTATATATATATATATTTTTTTTTTTTATGATTTTATATTTTATCCTTTTTTTTTTAAAGATTTTTAAAGGTTTTTTATTTTATAATATGATTATAAATAGTTATATTTAGTAATATATCTATAGTATGAATTAACATTTGTTATAAGTTTGGATATTATGTTTTGAAACCCTAATGGTAGACCAGACATACACAAAAGACTTTAAATTGAAATGAATTGGAAAAAGAGATCTGCTGGAACGGGGATCTTCAGATAAAAATTCCAGCGACATTTCACCCCTTCTTTATTATGTCATAGATCTCTTTTAAACCGGATTTTATGTGTTAATATTAAGTTGTTTCAGTGAAATATTTAAATGAACATATATAACAGATACAAGTGTTAACAAATTCAAACTGTAAACCTACCTCGGCCGCTGCGTCCTCCATTGTGAGTATCTATTTCTGGCTAACACATGTCGCTGGAGGGGAATGTCCCCCCACATTTCAAATTTAGACCATTTATTCAGAATTTTTTTGAACAACAAGAAAATTAAAGAAGAAAGGAAAAATAGTTAAAGGAAGAAAGCTAAATTTTATAATCTTTACAGCTAGTTATATCAAAATAACTGATTTAACACTTATTCATCTTTTAATATTCCTTTAAAAAGGCAAATTATAAGAGTTTAATAAAGCTATTAATTGTGCAAATTCACCTTTATTTAACTTCCATTTTCCTCCCCAGAAATTGGAGATTAAACAAAAATGAACTATATACTTTAACACTTTAAAAATCTTGTGAAAAAATCTTTTAATCAGTTATTTAATCAAAGTTTAATTAACTGTTAAAGGTTATAAATTTGTATTAGTTAATATTAAGAGAAATTATAGAAAGTTGATTTCCTAAATGGATATTTCCATTTATTTTTTTTTAAATATTTTATAATTGATATACTGTTGAAATATTTTACTTGTTTGATACTAAATTTGTTTTTAATAAATTCCATGTTTAAATTTTTAACATCTTCTATGAAATTATCTAATATATTATTTATTCTATAAAATCTTAGAAACTGACCATAATATATACCTTTACAGCAATTTAATGATATATTAGAATTCATATTACAGTATTTTATAATATTGAAATTATAATTACTCTTTTTATTATAAACTCTAACAGCACTATTTGTAAGGTCTATATTCAAGTCTAAAAAGTTAACTTTTTTGTTTCTATAAATTTTTTCATTGTTCTTAAGTTTCAAGTATTTAGGATATATTTCAGGTATTAATTTTTTAAACAGTGGATTATTAAATATTATTATGTCATCTACATATCGGAATATTTGCCAATTAATATTATTTTGTAGAAAGTATTCTCTTTCGTACCAGAACAATATTAGATTTGCTAATAACGGACTAGAAGAAGTACCCATGGGAACGCCTTCTGATTGAATATATATTTTATTTTTAAATTCTATATAGTTAAAATTTAAAAATGTTTCCAGTAGAGTTTTTGCTGTTTTAAGATCTAATTTAAATGTTTTATATCTGTTATGAATAATTTTAATGTAGAAAGTTTTGTCATTAATGAATTCATTAAATAAATTGGTTATTTTATTATTTAGATCTCTTAAATTTATTTTAGAATATAGGTCCTCAAAGTCAAATGTGTGTACTGTTTCAATGTTTGTCCAATTGTTCATTAAATAATTAATGATTTTTTTTATTTGAGTCGATAAATTTATAATTATATTTATTAGTTAATTTATTTATAATAAATTGTAGTGTTGAGGCTAATTGTATATCAATATTTTTTATGACTGAATTTATACCAGATGTGATTGTTCTGAAAGAAATAGGTTTTTTGTGTAGTTTAGGAATTATATAGAACTTTGGTATGTTTGGATTTTTGTGGTTATTATAAATTTTTAGTGAATTTTCAACATTTTTGATGTCTTTTTTTATTTTTGTGCCTGTAGTTCTAGCAAAAGTGTATTTATGATTATTATCAATTTCCTTTTTTAGTATATCGTGGTATAGATTTTTACAAATTAAAGATAAATTATTGAGACATTTATCTATAGGAGTGATAATATAGTCCTTCTGTAAATTAATTATATTTTCTTTAAAAGAAGGAATGTCTGAATTGGGTTTTGTGTATTTAAGTGTATTATTATAATAATTTATAATTTCCTTTTTAATATTATGTTTCCATTCCAGAAAAGTAAATTCTGGAATACTGTATTTTATACTAGTTTTATTTATGAAAATATCTATATCTTTTAATATAGATTTAATTGTATTATTATAATTGTGTTTAATTTGAGGTATATATTTATACCCTTTATTTAAAATTTCTTGATATTCTGGATTTAAAAAAGAAAAGTTGCTAGTTAATATATGACCTGAGAACTTATATTTATCAATATAGTTGTTGCAATTACATTTAATTTTTTTAAAATTTGCCAAATTATTAATAAATTGGTTATAATTGCAAACTAAATTACCTATATTTTTATTGTATCTCCAGATTGTTTTAAAATTTAAATTTTTTATAGGGAAAAGATTATTGATGATTTGGTTATTAAAAATATCATTAAATTTAATATGATTAAATAAATTGTTATTAAATTTAATGATAATATTAATGTTATTAGTAGTTTGTTTAATTTTTCTGTATTTAAAGATGTCGTGTGTGATATCTATTAATCTGTTAGTCAGATTATGAATTTTAATATATTCTATGAGTTTGATAAATTTATTATTATTTAGTTTAAATAATGTTTTAATAAATTTATCGACGAAGTTGTTAGTGTACATTTGTTTTGGGTCCAGTAATTCTTCAAATTCAATGTAACCTAATTTATTTGTAGTTTTACCTCTAGTTTTATTAGGTTTAGTTTTAAATTCATTTTTTTTGTAATTACAACTGATTTCATAGGTTGAAATTTCTTCTGTTTGTGGTTTGTATGTGTAGTTTAATTCGTCGTTAAGTCCATAAGGGAATAATGTGTTGTGTTTATAAATGTAGTTGTTTTCTAATAATAGTCGTTGTTTTTTGTTTTGACATATGTCTAGTATTTCTATCTTAAAGTTGTTAAAAGTATGTAATTGATTGTGTTCTTTCATATATATATTACCAATTGATTTTTTAGCGTGGTTTCTATGTAGGTTTATTCGTATATTTAATGGATTACAAGTTTGTCCTATATATGATAGTTGACAAATTTGGCATGTTAATTTATAAATAGTATTCACTAATTTACAACTAGTTGTTTGAAAAGTGTCATGGTTCTTAAGAGAGGGACAAGTTTGACAATTTTTTCTTAGGCAATTCTTAGCGAGTTTAAATTAACATAAAAGAGGTGCTAACACTAATATGTTTGTAGTTTTTTTTAGTTTTTTTAGTTTGTTATTCTTATGAATTTTTAAATATATTTTACTTAATTGTTTTTGTGGTGATAAAATTTGTAATAAATTGAATAATTAATCTATAAATATATAGATATTACTGTTTGTTATCTGTTATATTTTTAAGAATAACTAATAAAAAAAACATCTTTAAACTAACTAAACAATGAAAAAAACAAAAGTTCTGAAATTATTTTTTCTAGAATTACTTTTATAATTTAATTTTTAATAATCAAACAATGAAAGATAATTAAAATTTGTATGAAGATTTATTTATATTAGAATATCTAATATAATTTAATTTGTATATTATGTTATATATAAAAAATATATCATAGAGCAAGCTCATATGAATTAATATAGTGTAGAAACTATATAACAAAATTATAACAGTGATTCTAATTTTAAAACTTAAGGAGCAAACTGATAATAATGATAACTTATATCAGTTAGATTTGATTAGATTAGCAAGCTAAATCTAAATTAATTATAATAATAAATAGTTATTTAATTTTATAGTCCATTTTTGTATTAAGATTATCTTCACTATTATGATCATTTAAATTCAAATTATAAAATTTGTAAAATGTTATTAATTTGTAGATAGAGAGAGAAAAAAAAATCCTTTACTTCTACTACATCCTCAAGTTAATTATATATTTATAATTAATAACAATAAAAATTAACAAAGTAACGTCTATTACATCGGGTTTTACACGTCATTCAGACATACTCTAATCCTATATATAGAATAATCGAAGAGAGAATATATATAATAGTTAGAAAAAAGAGAGAAAGACAGAACCATGCACTTTTAATCAAACTAATAATAAGGAAAAAAAAAAGTTTTATAAAGAAGGTAGATAAGATTGTTAGTATATATATATATATTTTTTTTTTTTATGATTTTATATTTTATCCTTTTTTTTTTAAAGATTTTTAAAGGTTTTTTATTTTATAATATGATTATAAATAGTTATATTTAGTAATATATCTATAGTATGAATTAACATTTGTTATAAGTTTGGATATTATGTTTTGAAACCCTAATGGTAGACCAGACATACACAAAAGACTTTAAATTGAAATGAATTGGAAAAAGAGATCTGCTGGAACGGGGATCTTCAGATAAAAATTCCAGCGACATTTCACCCCTTCTTTATTATGTCATAGATCTCTTTTAAACCGGATTTTATGTGTTAATATTAAGTTGTTTCAGTGAAATATTTAAATGAACATATATAACAGATACAAGTGTTAACAAATTCAAACTGTAAACCTACCTCGGCCGCTGCGTCCTCCATTGTGAGTATCTATTTCTGGCTAACACATGTCGCTGGAGGGGAATGTCCCCCCACATTTCAAATTTAGACCATTTATTCAGAATTTTTTTGAACAACAAGAAAATTAAAGAAGAAAGGAAAAATAGTTAAAGGAAGAAAGCTAAATTTTATAATCTTTACAGCTAGTTATATCAAAATAACTGATTTAACACTTATTCATCTTTTAATATTCCTTTAAAAAGGCAAATTATAAGAGTTTAATAAAGCTATTAATTGTGCAAATTCACCTTTATTTAACTTCCATTTTCCTCCCCAGAAATTGGAGATTAAACAAAAATGAACTATATACTTTAACACTTTAAAAATCTTGTGAAAAAATCTTTTAATCAGTTATTTAATCAAAGTTTAATTAACTGTTAAAGGTTATAAATTTGTATTAGTTAATATTAAGAGAAATTATAGAAAGTTGATTTCCTAAATGGATATTTCCATTTATTTTTTTTTAAATATTTTATAATTGATATACTGTTGAAATATTTTACTTGTTTGATACTAAATTTGTTTTTAATAAATTCCATGTTTAAATTTTTAACATCTTCTATGAAATTATCTAATATATTATTTATTCTATAAAATCTTAGAAACTGACCATAATATATACCTTTACAGCAATTTAATGATATATTAGAATTCATATTACAGTATTTTATAATATTGAAATTATAATTACTCTTTTTATTATAAACTCTAACAGCACTATTTGTAAGGTCTATATTCAAGTCTAAAAAGTTAACTTTTTTGTTTCTATAAATTTTTTCATTGTTCTTAAGTTTCAAGTATTTAGGATATATTTCAGGTATTAATTTTTTAAACAGTGGATTATTAAATATTATTATGTCATCTACATATCGGAATATTTGCCAATTAATATTATTTTGTAGAAAGTATTCTCTTTCGTACCAGAACAATATTAGATTTGCTAATAACGGACTAGAAGAAGTACCCATGGGAACGCCTTCTGATTGAATATATATTTTATTTTTAAATTCTATATAGTTAAAATTTAAAAATGTTTCCAGTAGAGTTTTTGCTGTTTTAAGATCTAATTTAAATGTTTTATATCTGTTATGAATAATTTTAATGTAGAAAGTTTTGTCATTAATGAATTCATTAAATAAATTGGTTATTTTATTATTTAGATCTCTTAAATTTATTTTAGAATATAGGTCCTCAAAGTCAAATGTGTGTACTGTTTCAATGTTTGTCCAATTGTTCATTAAATAATTAATGATTTTTTTATTTGAGTCGATAAATTTATAATTATATTTATTAGTTAATTTTTTTATAATAAATTGTAGTGTTGAGGCTAATTGTATATCAATATTTTTTATGACTGAATTTATACCAGATGTGATTGTTCTGAAAGAAATAGGTTTTTTGTGTAGTTTAGGAATTATATAGAACTTTGGTATGTTTGGATTTTTGTGGTTATTATAAATTTTTAGTGAATTTTCAACATTTTTGATGTCTTTTTTGATTTTTGTGCCTGTAGTTCTAGCAAAAGTGTATTTATGATTATTATCAATTTCCTTTTTTAGTATATCGTGGTATAGATTTTTACAAATTAAAGATAAATTATTGGGACATTTATCTATAGGAGTGATAATATAGTCCTTCTGTAAATTAATTATATTTTCTTTAAAAGAAGGAATGTCTGAATTGGGTTTTGTGTATTTAAGTGTATTATTATAATAATTTATAATTTCCTTTTTAATATTATGTTTCCATTCCAGAAAAGTAAATTCTGGAATACTGTATTTTATACTAGTTTTATTTATGAAAATATCTATATCTTTTACCTATGAAATCAGTTGTAATTACAAAAAAATGAATTTAAAACTAAACCTAATAAAACTAGAGGTAAAACTACAAATAAATTAGGTTACATTGAATTTGAAGAATTACTGGACCCAAAACAAATGTACACTAACAACTTCGTCGATAAATTTATTAAAACATTATTTAAACTAAATAATAATAAATTTATCAAACTCATAGAATATATTAAAATTCATAATCTGACTAACAGATTAATAGATATCACACACGACATCTTTAAATACAGAAAAATTAAACAAACTACTAATAACATTAATATTATCATTAAATTTAATAACAATTTATTTAATCATATTAAATTTAATGATATTTTTAATAACCAAATCATCAATAATCTTTTCCCTATAAAAAATTTAAATTTTAAAACAATCTGGAGATACAATAAAAATATAGGTAATTTAGTTTGCAATTATAACCAATTTATTAATAATTTGGCAAATTTTAAAAAAATTAAATGTAATTGCAACAACTATATTGATAAATATAAGTTCTCAGGTCATATATTAACTAGCAACTTTTCTTTTTTAAATCCAGAATATCAAGAAATTTTAAATAAAGGGTATAAATATATACCTCAAATTAAACACAATTATAATAATACAATTAAATCTATATTAAAAGATATAGATATTTTCATAAATAAAACTAGTATAAAATACAGTATTCCAGAATTTACTTTTCTGGAATGGAAACATAATATTAAAAAGGAAATTATAAATTATTATAATAATACACTTAAATACACAAAACCCAATTCAGACATTCCTTCTTTTAAAGAAAATATAATTAATTTACAGAAGGACTATATTATCACTCCTATAGATAAATGTCCCAATAATTTATCTTTAATTTGTAAAAATCTATACCACGATATACTAAAAAAGGAAATTGATAATAATCATAAATACACTTTTGCTAGAACTACAGGCACAAAAATCAAAAAAGACATCAAAAATGTTGAAAATTCACTAAAAATTTATAATAACCACAAAAATCCAAACATACCAAAGTTCTATATAATTCCTAAACTACACAAAAAACCTATTTCTTTCAGAACAATCACATCTGGTATAAATTCAGTCATAAAAAATATTGATATACAATTAGCCTCAACACTACAATTTATTATAAATAAATTAACTAATAAATATAATTATAAATTTATCGACTCAAATAAAAAAATC
The DNA here is from genome assembly GCA_030710605.1 of Cordylochernes scorpioides. Lineage (NCBI taxonomy): Eukaryota > Metazoa > Arthropoda > Arachnida > Pseudoscorpiones > Chernetidae > Cordylochernes > Cordylochernes scorpioides. Next base: position 16,697,191 of record CP092875.1, on the reverse strand, counting down.
ATTAATTATTTAATGAACAATTGGACAAACATTGAAACAGTACACACATTTGACTTTGAGGACCTATATTCTAAAATAAATTTAAGAGATCTAAATAATAAAATAACCAATTTATTTAATGAATTCATTAATGACAAAACTTTCTACATTAAAATTATTCATAACAGATATAAAACATTTAAATTAGATCTTAAAACAGCAAAAACTCTACTGGAAACATTTTTAAATTTTAACTATATAGAATTTAAAAATAAAATATATATTCAATCAGAAGGCGTTCCCATGGGTACTTCTTCTAGTCCGTTATTAGCAAATCTAATATTGTTCTGGTACGAAAGAGAATACTTTCTACAAAATAATATTAATTGGCAAATATTCCGATATGTAGATGACATAATAATATTTAATAATCCACTGTTTAAAAAATTAATACCTGAAATATATCCTAAATACTTGAAACTTAAGAACAATGAAAAAATTTATAGAAACAAAAAAGTTAACTTTTTAGACTTGAATATAGACCTTACAAATAGTGCTGTTAGAGTTTATAATAAAAAGAGTAATTATAATTTCAATATTATAAAATACTGTAATATGAATTCTAATATATCATTAAATTGCTGTAAAGGTATATATTATGGTCAGTTTCTAAGATTTTATAGAATAAATAATATATTAGATAATTTCATAGAAGATGTTAAAAATTTAAACATGGAATTTATTAAAAACAAATTTAGTATCAAACAAGTAAAATATTTCAACAGTATATCAATTATAAAATATTTAAAAAAAAATAAATGGAAATATCCATTTATGAAATCAACTTTCTATAATTTCTCTTAATATTAACTAATACAAATTTATAACCTTTAACAGTTAATTAAACTTTGATTAAATAACTGATTAAAAGATTTTTTCACAAGATTTTTAAAGTGTTAAAGTATATAGTTCATTTTTGTTTAATCTCCAATTTCTGGGGAGGAAAATGGAAGTTAAATAAAGGTGAATTTGCACAATTAATAGCTTTATTAAACTCTTATAATTTGCCTTTTTAAAGGAATATTAAAAGATGAATAAGTGTTAAATCAGTTATTTTGATATAACTAGCTGTAAAGATTATAAAATTTAGCTTTCTTCCTTTAACTATTTTTCCTTTCTTCTTTAATTTTCTTGTTGTTCAAAAAAATTCTGAATAAATGGTCTAAATTTGAAATGTGGGGGGACATTCCCCTCCCGCGACATGTGTCAGCCAGAAATAGATACTCACAATGGAGGACGTAGCGGCCGAGGTAGGTTTACAGTTTGAATTTGTTAACACTCGTATCTGTTATATATGTTCATTTAAATATTTCACTGAAACAACTTAATATTAACACATAAAATCCGGTTTAAAAGAGATCTATGACATAATAAAGAAGGGGTGAAATGTCGCTGGAATTTTTATCTGAAGATCCCCGTTCCAGCAGATCTCTTTTTCCAATTCATTTCAATTTAAAGTCTTTTGTGTATGTCTGGTCTACCATTAGGGTTTCAAAACATAATATCCAAACTTATAACAAATGTTAATTCATACTATAGATATATTACTAAATACAACTATTTATAATCATATTATAAAATAAAAAAACCTTTAAAAATCTTTTAAAAAAAAAAGGATAAAATATAAAATCATAAAATATATATATATATATATATACTAACAATCTTATCTACCTTCTTTATAAAACTTTTTTTTTCCTTATTATTAGTTTGATTAAAAGTGCATGGTTCTGTCTTTCTCTCTTTTTTCTAACTATTATATATATATTCTCTCTTCGATTATTCTATATATAGGATTAGAGTATGTCTGAATGACGTGTAAAAGCCGATGTAATAGACGTTACTTTGTTAATTTTTATTGTTATTAATTATAAATATATAATTAACTTGAGGATGTAGTAGAAGTAAAGGATTTTTTTTCTCTCTCTATCTACAAATTAATAACATTTTACAAATTTTATAATTTGAATTTAAATGATCATAATAGTGAAGATAATCTTAATACAAAAATGGACTATAAAATTAAATAACTATTTATTATTATAATTATATATATAAATATATATATACTAACAATCTTATCTACCTTCTTTACAAAAAATTTATTTTTTCTTATTACTAGTTTGATTATAAGTGTATGGTTCTGTCTTGCTCTCTTTTCTCTTCTTACTAAAATTTATAATATTAAATATATTCTCACTTCTATTATTCTATATACAAATTAGAGTATGTCTAAATGACGTGTAAAACCGAGGCAAAAGACGTTACGTTGTTATATTTTATTGTTATCAATTATAAATATATAATTAATTGGATGATGTAAGAAGTAAAGGATTTTTTTTTCTCTCTCTCTCTACTAAATAATAACAATTTACATATTTTATAATTTGAATTTAAATAATCAAAATAATAAAGATAATTTTAATACAAAACTAAACAACTATTTATTTTTATAATTAATTTAGATTTAGCTTGCTAATCTAATCAAATCTACTTGATATAAATTATCATTGTTATCAGTTTACTCATTAAATTTTAAATATAGAATCACTATTATATTTTTATTATATAGTTTTTACACTATATTAATTCATATGAGCTTGCTCTATGATATATTTTTATATTTAATATAATATACAAATTAAATTATATTAGAAATTCTAATATAACTAAAAATCCATACAGATTTTAATTATCTTTTATTATTTGATTATGAAAAAGTAAATTATAAAAGTAATTTTAGAAAAAATAACTTCAGAACTTTTGTTTTTTTCAGTGTTTAGTTAGTTTAAAGATGTTTTTTATTAGTTATTCTTAATAATTTAACAGATAACAAACAGTAATATCTATATTTTTATAGATTAATTATTCAATTTATTACAAATTTAATCACCACAAAAACAATTTAAAAAAATATATTTGAAAAAAAAAATTTTCATAAGAATAACAAACTAAAAAACTAAAAAAAACTACAAACATATTAGGGCTAGCACCTCTCTTATGTTAATTAAAACTCGCTAAAAATTGCCTAAGAAAGAATTGTCAAACTTGTCCCTCTCTTAAGAACCATGACACATTTCAAACGACTAGTTGTAAATTAGTAAATACTATTTATAAATTAACGTGCCAAATTTGTCAACTATCATATATAGGACAAACATGTAATCCATTAAATATACGAATAAACCTACATAGAAACCACGCCAAAAAATCAATTGGTAATATATATATGAAAGAACACAATCAATTACATACTTTTAACAACTTTAAGATAGAAATACTAGACATATGTCAAAACAAAAAACAACGACTATTATTAGAAAACAACTACATTTATAAACACAACACATTATTCCCTTATGGACTTAATGACGAATTAAACTACACATACAAACCACAAACAGAAGAAATTTCAACTTATGAAATCAGCTGCAAATACAAAAAAAAAGAATTTAAAACTAAACCTAATAAAACTAGAGGTAAAACTACCAATAAATTAGGTTACATTGAATTTGAAGAATTACTGGACCCAAAACAAATGTATACTAACAACTTCGTCGATAAATTTATTAAAACATCATTTAAACTAAATAATAATAAATTTATCAAACTTATAGAATATATTAAAATTCATAATCTGACTAACAGATTAATAGATATCACACACGACATCTTTAAATACAGAAAAATTAAACAATCTACTAATAACATTAATATTATCATTAAATTTGATAACAATTTATTTAATCATATTAAATTTAATGATATTTTTAATAACCAAAACATCAATAATCTTTCCCTATAAAAAATTTAAATTTTAAAACAATCTGGAGATACAACAAAAATATAGGTAGTTTAGTTTGCAATTATAACCAATGTATTAATAATTTGCAAATTAAAAAAAAAATTAAATGTAATTGCAACCACTATATAGATAAATATAAGCTCTCAGGTTATATATTAACTAGCAATTTTTTTTTTAAATCCAGAATATCAAGATATTTTAAATAAAGGGTATAAATATATACTTCAAATTAAACACAATTATAATAATACAATTAAATCTATATTAAAAGATATAGACATTTTCATAAATAAAACTAGCATAAAATACAGTATTCCAGAATTTACTTTTCTGGAATGGAAACATAATATTAAAAAGGAAATTATAAATTATTATAATAATACACTTAAATACACAAAACCTAATTCAGATATTCCTTCTTTTAAAGAAAATATAATTAAATTACAGAAGGACTTTATTATCACTCCTATAGATAAATGTCCCAATAATTTATCTATAATTTGTAAAAATCTATACCACGATATTCTAAAAAAGGAAATTGATAATAATAATAAATACACTTTTGCTAGAACTACAGCTACAAAAATCAAAAAAGACATCAAAAACGTGGAAAATTCACTAAAGATTTATAACTACAACAAAAATCCAAACATACCAAAATTCTATATAATTCCTAAACTACACAAAAAACCAATTTCTTTCAGAATAATCACATCTGGTATAAATTCAGTTATAAAAAACATTGATATACAATTAGCTTCAACACTACAATTTATTATAAATAAATTAACTAATAAATATAATTATAAATTTATCGACTCAAATAAAAAAATCATTAACTATTTAAGGAACAATTGGACAAACATTGATTCAGTACACACATTTGATTTTAAGGACCTATATTCTAAAATAAATTTAAGAGATCTAAATAATAAAATAACCAATTTATTTAACGAATTCATTAATGACAAAACTTTCCACATTAAAATTATTCATAACAGATATAAAACAATTAAATTAGATCTTAAAACAGCAAAAACTCTACTGGAAACTTTTTTAAATTTTAATTATATAGAATTTAAAAATAAAATATATATTCAATCAGAAGGCGTTCCTATGGGAACTTCTTCAAGTCCTTTATTAGCCAACCTAATACTTTTCTGGTACGAAAGAGAATACTTTCTACAAAATAATGTCAATTGGCAAATATTCCGTTATATAGATGACATTATAATATTTAATAATCCACAGTTTAAAAACATAATACCTGAAATATATCCTAAATACTTGAAACTTAAGAACAATGAAAAAATTAATAGAAACAAAAAGTTAACTTTTTAGACCTAAATATAAACCTTACAAATAATGCTATTAAAATTTATAATAAAAAAAGTAATTATAATTTCAATATTATAAAATACTGCAATATAAATTCTAATATATCATTAAACTGCTGCAAAGGTATATATTTTGGTCAGTTTCTAAGATCTTATAGAATAAATAATATATTAGAAAATTTCATAGAAGATATTAAAAATTTAAACATGGAATTTATTAAAAACAAATTTAGTATTAAACAAGTAAAATACTTCACCAGTATATCAATTATAAAATACTTAAAAAAATAAATGGAAGTATCCATTTATTAAATCAACTTTTTATAATTTCTCTCAATAATAACTAATACAAACTTATAAACTTTAACAGTTAATTAAACTTAAATTTTATAACTGATTTCAAAAAATTTTCACAAGATTTTTAAAGTAATATTGTATATAATTCATTTTATTTAATCTCCAATTTCTGGGTAGGAAAATGGAAATTAAATATTAATGAATTTTCAAAATTAATAGCTTTATTAATCATCTAATAATTTACCTTTTTAAAGGAAAATTAAAAGATAAATAATAATTAAATCAGTTATATTAAAATAACTAACTGTAAAGATTATAAAGTTTGGCTTTCTTCCATTAACTATTTTCTCTCTTTTCTTCTTCAGTTGATTTATTATTCTGAAATTTCTAAGAAAACAATCTATTTCTGAAAAGAGGAGCACGGGTCCCTCCCCCCCCCCCCGCAACAGATGTTATCCAGAAATAGTTGTTTACAGAGGAACGCGTCACAGACTGGGTAGGTAACATTTGGAATTCCTTAACACTTATGTATGTTGAATATTTATATATAAATGTTTCACTAAAACAACTTAATATTAACACATATAGTCCGGTCTAAGAGAGATATATGATATAATAGAGCAGAGGTGAAATATCAGCTGGATTTCTATTTGATAATCCTCGGTCCAGCATATCTCTCTTTCCATTAAGAAATTCATTTTAATTTTTTTTTTTTGTATATGTCTGGTCTACCATTAGGGTTTCAAAACATAATAACCAAATTTATAAAACAAAAGTTAATTCATATTATAGATATTTCACTAAATACAACTAGATTGTTATATTTTATTGTTATTAATTATAAATATATAATTAATTGGATGATGTAAGAAGTAAAGGATTTTTTTTTCTCTCTCTCTACTAAATAATAACAATTTACAAATTTTATAATTTGAATTTAGATAATCAAAATAATAAAGATAATTTTAATACAAAACTAAACAACTATTTATTTTTATAATTAATTTAGATTTAGCTTGCTAATCTAATCAAATCTACTTGATATAAATTATCATTGTTATCAGTTTACTCATTAAATTTTAAATATAGAATCACTATTATATTTTTATTATATAGTTTTTACACTATATATATATGTAATAATTTGTTGAGTCGACTTATCTGTGATTAGGGATCCTGTCGACTATCTGTAATATTGCGTTGAGAGCCTGTCGACTCTCTGTAATAATACGTTGGGGTTTGGTAAGCTTATTGTAGAACCTCGTCGACTCTCGCTATAAGTTGTGGCAACCGAGGGTCAAACCTGTAGTAACCGCGAGGGACAGTCAGGGGTGGAGAGTTTTCCAGTGCCTCTCGGCACCTTGTAGGACCTTTAACAGTTCTCCCAAAGTACAGGCAGTCGTGGTCGAGGCAGAGTGGAAAAGCTGGGAATGTCCACACACACAAAACGAAGCGACACAGTTGAAAGAAAGTTCTTTGAATAGATAAAAAGTCGAGCCAAAAGCAAAGATGGAGATCGAGAAGTTTTCTTACTGTTTTACATCGTCGATGAGTTGGTCTCTGGAGACAATAAGGGATGACGCTGACCGGAAGACTCCTGGACTGAACTGAACTGGTTGTTGCTACGCGGCCTTTTTATACGACCGCACTGACTAAGAGAATTGGGTCATGCACGTGTCGATGGACACCGGACACTGGCGACAGACTGTCGGGGTCCAATCTATCTTTAGAAGTCACTTGTGATTCTCTCTTTGGCTCTTAACTTAGCTTTTAATCTATTATATTTTATTTATTCATCCTCAGTACATTACATCTGGAGATACAAGGACACACGTCAATTATGCGTATAATTAGTTGTAGTTTATAATTAGTTCTATATACAACATGACAATTTTGTTATACGTATTACATAATATAGGGTTATTGGTTTAAATTATCATAGATGGGCCCCGTGAGTGAAAGGGTTTATCCGGGTTTAAGCGGGTAAAGCCTCTCTAACACAGGTAAGTAATTAGAATTTATTTTAATTAATTAAAACTGTGAGGGGAAAGGGCTATAACAAGATGTTTATTTGGCTATATCTGAAAATTATAAAAATAAAACTTATGTTTAATTAAAAAGTTATGATATTCATTATAAAAGAGAACTGTAGATAAAACCTTTGTTTGCTAAAAATAATGATGATAAAAAATGATGTTCTAAAAGATTGTTGGCGGGCGTTGGAAAGGGTTAGGGGTTGAAGAATATGCAATTGTAAGTGTTGCACAGACAATCAAATACTGAGATCCAGGTGCAAAGCGAGGATATAGACTTGTGCGTCTTCCTTGGCAATGTTTCACCTGTGATCCTGTATAAGGTTACAGTGCTTTGTCACAATTGTAAGGTTATTGGTTGAAAAGATGTTGAAGAAAAGAATTAATATGATTGAAAGGGGTGGTAGAGCCATGCGATAAGTAGAATTGTTGTAGCGACAGTAAGTTGTCTGACTTGACTTGAAATCAAAGGTTGATTGTGGTCCGCTAGAGCTGAAAAAAATTGAAAATTGAAAAATGTGAACGCTTTGTGCATGCGTTGGTGATGTGCTCTGCGGATGATTGAAATAAACTTTTGAAACGTGTTCAGACCAAAAAGTTGAGACTTGTACTTCTGGGGAACGGTGTTTTCAAAGAGTTTGTTGATTTACAAATCAAAAGAAAAATTGTCAAGCAGTACTGTCGTTTCTAGCAATGGCTGAAATAGGTAGTGAGAAAGTATAGGGAATTAGTTAAAGAATATGATTGTTGAAAACGATTGTTGTAGATGCCCGATAGTTGATGATAAATATTGTCATATAATAAAGTTATTTAAACAAAAATATAGTGAATAAAAAGATAGAAATATGATTGCGGATAACAACAGTATAAGGGGATAAAATCAAACATGTAATATACAAAAGACATAATAATGAATTAGCACAATATAAAAGATATAATAATTAGAATTAGTAATATATAAAAGATATAATAATGAATTAGCAAAATATAAAAGATATAATAATTAGATAAATGTTAAGTAGTAACAAATGGAGCAAAAAATGTCTCTTTTGAAGAAAAGTTAAAAGAAAATAAAAAATATTCGTTCCTGAAAAAAAAAAGAAAGGAACATATTCACACAATGTCTAGGTGTAGGTCCAAGATTATTGGTGTCTTTAGTTTGACCTATGGGGAGGCAATGTGGCCCTATGTCGCTTTGGTCCGGTCTGAGAAGTTGGTCTTTGCCAGATCTTCCCGATTATATTATGTGAGACCAGACGGGGAGCGATCTTGATCCCTAAAAATGATGTAGTGTAGTGGAAGATGGGGACTTTGGATACATGAAGTGTATAGTGCATGTCTTAGGCGCTAAAAAGATTGCAGAGCGTTTTATACAGTTTGGTCTGCAAAATTTTTAGGTGAGCCTACCCAAACGCCGGCTTGTTACGCTTGGGAAAAAATCATTTAAACTATTAATTTAACAGATCCTTTTTCCATGTAACATTGCGTTACCTAAGGAGAAATGAGAGGTTAAATTCTTTTTTATTCCTAACGAATGAGCCGGTAATGTTGTGTTTGTTCATATTAAAAGCGTACCCAAAAGTCATATAATTGAATGATTGTTCTTTTGCGTCAAAAAAAATTCCACACTGGGCGTGCAAACACTGTAAAAGTTGTAAAACACACGATGATAATTAAAGATATAAAGTTTAATGTTATTTTTTTCAATATTAAAATTCAAATTAATAAGTGAATTGGGTAATTATTGGTAAGTCAATTAGTTTTAGGTGCTGCAATCTATCCATTCTGCGAGCTGGACCACGAGCTTCAAGTACAGGCGGACGGGAATTGGAGGTGTCATGTAACCTGCCGCCGCTGCAACTGTTTATTGATGTTTGTGAGTCACCCTGCGGGCTGGAAGAAAATTCCTCTACCTCCACTCTGGCAGTTTGTTTTCTGACCTAATTGAAAATACTGGGATTTAAATGTAAAAAAGGCTGTGAGCTTGTAGGCGGTATAATTCGGAAATATTGTGTTTCAAAGATATCTGGAGTCAAATGATTGAATTCAATGAAAAATACATCTTGAGGCAATCGCTGTGGGTGTTGAACGAATCGGGGCTGTGGAGGTGTTATGTACAACACATCCTCTGTGTAATATTTTAATTTATTGACATGTATGGTGTCACTATCTCTATTGAGTGGCTGATTTGGACGATCTATTCGAACGACATTTGGTGAAATTATTTCAATTATTTTGTGGGGTCCAGTAAAATATGGTGCTAATTTACCTGTGTCGGGATGTCTGTAATTTTTTACCAAAACAAGATCATTCTCTTCGAAATGTGGTGTTCTGTGCTGCTTATCAAATGTTTCTTTATCTTTTTTATGTTTATTTTGAGTACGAGAGCTTGCTATCTCTCGAGCTATATTTATCTCGGGATATGGGTTAAGATGAGTTCTTAGATCTGGGGGGATAACATTGAACATTAAGTAGGTAGGTGGAAACCTTGTGACAGAATGGGGTGTGTTATTGTACGTCTGAGTGACGCGTTTAACTAGTTGAGTCCAGGAAGCTTTTGGATTTTCTAGATAAGCTAGTCTGAGTTTTCCTGTAATGGTCGCATTTAAGCGTTCTATTAAACCGTTTGCTTGTGGGTTATTGCTGGTAGTTAGTAGAGGTTGTATACCATGCATTATTAGAAATTTACGGAATTTTTCTGAGGTAAAAGCGGGCGCTCTGTCAGATAACAGACGTTTTGGAGATCCTTGCTGTAGTACAGTCTTGAGGGTTTGAATGTACGTTAGGGTACTGGTGGACTTCGATGGAAAGGTCCAAGCATATCGCGTTAAATGATCCACTATTACGTGTAGATAGGTCTTGGAGTGTCCATATTTCGAAAATCCAGCTATGGTATCTATAGAGATTAAGTCGAATGGTTGTTGAGGTGGTGGAATTTGTCCGAGGGCACCATAGGGTTTACCTTTGGGCCTTTTAATGATTTGGCAGGTGTGACACGACCTGACAAATTTTTCTATAGATTTAGAGATACCTTTCCAGTAGTACTGGGTAGTAATTATGCGGGTCATCTGAGAGATGCCTGGGTGGTTATATTCTTGGTGAACTTTGTTCATGAGAGTATGTTGCAGGGTTTCGGGAATTATTATTTTAGTTACACCTTTTCGGGTAATGGTATGTAAGCCGTTTGTATCAATGTTGAAGGGGGATGCTGTTGGTTGATGCTGTTTTATAATATCAGTACTGATAAATCCTACAAAGGGGTTTCTTGAGAGTAAATCTGCCTCATACTGTTGACTGCCTTTGATGTAGTGTATTTCGTAATTATAGGTAGATAGTCTCAGGCTCCATCTAAATAGTCGGCCTGACGGATTTTTTATAGTTTTAAGCCATTGTAAAGCTTGGTGGTCTGTGTATATGGTGAATTTTATACCGGTGAGGTATATTCGGAATTTGTCTACACTTTCGACGATGGCGAGGCACTCAAGTTCGGAAACGGTGTAGTTTCTCTCATGTGCCCTAAGGGCGCGGCTAAAATATTGCACAGGATGTATTTGTCCGTCTGGGTGTACCTGTTTGAGTATGCCGGCAATCCCTTGGGTGGATGCGTCGCAATAAAGGCGGCATGGTAAACCGACTTGATACAAGTGTAGTACTGGTTTACTGGTTAAACTCTCTTTGAGAGTGGTGAAAGCTTGTTGACAGTCTGTGTTCCAATTCCATTTTACATCCTTTTTAAGTAGTTTATTTAAAGGTGCTCGTAAGCGGGCATAATCTGCTATAAACTTATTATAAACGTTTACTGCTCCTAAAAATGATTGTAGTGTTTTTTGATTGTTAGGTGTTTTTATGGCATTTATAGTATCAAGGTTGCGCGTCTGCGGTGCATAAGTACCTGCGGTAACAGTGTATCCTAAGAAATCTATTTTTGTTTTAAAAAATGAACATTTATTATAATTAAGTTTGATGTTTTCGTGTTGACACACTGTTAGAAATTGTTGTAGGTGTTGTAGATGATCCTCAAGGGTGTCAGAAAAAATAATGAAATCGTCGAAGTAATGGGTAACAAAATTTAGTTTATATTTTTGCATGACCTGGTTTATGGCACGATGGTATATCTGTGGTGAATTTTTAAATCCGTAAGGAAGTCTACAAAATTCGTACTGACTATCTAACGTAACGAAAGCTAGTAGATTACGTGAGTTAGGTTCTATTTCCACTTGCCAATATGCGGATGCTATATCTACAGAAGAGTAATATTTGGCTTTTGACAATTTGTCAAGAATGGTTTCTATTAAGGGTAAAGGATGTACGTCTGGAGCGATGATTTCATTAAGTTTTCTGTAATCAATACAGAAACGCTTCGTTTGGTCACGTTTGGTAACAAGCGTTATAGGACTGGCATAAGGTGAAACTGACGGGGCAATGATTCCATATTGGAGCATTTGTTCTATTTGGGTTTGTATTTCTTGTTGGTCGTGTAGTGGCACTCTATATGGGCGTAATGCTATTATTTTATCTGTGGTGGTATTGATTTTTACCGGTGGTATGTTCAATTTGGGCACATTGTATTTATTAGTAGAGAACACTTGTGAGAATTCATATAGAATTCGGTGGAGTTCGTGTGGACAATGTTCTAACTGAGGTGCCGCATTAGAAGGTATAGAAATCTCAATATCATGGGTAGGAGATATAGGGGGTGAACATATAATTGGAGTAGAGTCCGCCACGTGTAAACAGGACTGGTGCGAGGGGAAAGTGGTAAACATATCAGTTTCCCTCGGTTGAGTGGAACATAAATCCTGTTTGCACTTGGTGAACTTATAGACATTCGTTGGGAGAGCATCATTATTTTGATAAATTAGGAGATTATTAAAATCTATAATTAATTTAAATATTTTAAGGGTATTAATAGATAAAATACCAAAAGGTAGTGAAGCTTCTACTATAAAAAATTTTAGTTTTTGGGTGAGGTTACCGATCTTAAGTTTTAAAAAAATATATCCAAGGGTATTTACATTGTGGGCTATTGCATTTATAGTTAAACTGTACTGATGGATTATAATTTTATATGGTAATCTATTTTCTATGGTTCTTAAAATATCTAAGTTAAGTAGGTTTATAGATGCTCCCGTGTCTATTAAAAAGGGCAAGTTTACATTTGGTGACAATTCAGTCCATATTATTAATTGTTCAACGAAAATAAGTTTCAGGTTTTCCTACCGTTGAGCTGCTCGCGGGGCTTGCAGAGTCGTCTTGGCTTGCAGCTTGGACTTGGGGAACATGGTTCGGAGGTTGGACCTTGGGCTGGGTGTGGGTACCACGTTTTGGTACAGTGGTTGTGTGTGGTCGGGCGCTGTAGACTGGGCGTGTTTGGTCCCGTGGGAACCGTTGTACACACTGGGAGTGCCAGTGCATGGCATTGCAATACTTGCAAGGCGAGGGGGGAGGTGTAACTGGGTATGTTACACGTGATGGCCGCTGGCTGTTGCACCGCGGTGGTGGGTTGTGGTAGGTGGGGTGTGGAGCCTTGTCTACTTGGCGCTGGTTCACTGCACTGGTGGCACACTGAGTTATTCTTGACACTAGGTCGAACCATTCCTTAATGGTGTTTGGCTGCACAGTTGCGACTAATCGCTGGTCTGCGACGGGTAGTCCGTCGGTCAGAGATTCAATTAAAATGTCGGCGGGTAGGTCGAGTTTCATACCCATAACAGTTTTGTTTTGGTAGTAGTTTTCTAGGGACATTTGGGGTGTCATTTTGATTGCCAAAAAGCGTGCAAACGACGCTTCTGTCGTTGCTGGGAATAAGTCTATCAATCTCTGGCGGGCTTCAATATAATATAACCTATCTAACCGTAGGCTTCGGAAATATTGGAGGGGCTTACCTTGTAGGTAGCAGGGTAATTTGCGTAGGCGATCTGTGTAGGTCAGTTCAGTTCGGTCTGCTTGGACATCGAAGTTGTCGAAAAAGCTTTGGGCTTCAAAAGTACAATCGTATGGACTTACGTCTATCTCCCTAGGAGATCGGGCTACCAGTAACTTACTCAGGGCATCGGCGATCTGTGTCAGTGGGTCTGCGGAGGTATCTTGGGGCGGCGACGTTTCCTCCTCTTCCAATGTCGTTTCTTGTTTGGGGATAGTTTGTTCGGCTGTATCGTTGGACGGGTTGGTTTGCTCCTCCATCTTGCTTCTTGGCTCTTTTCTATCTGGACAGTCTTTACCTTCTTCGTTGTGGTCTCCTTCGTTGTGGTAATCCTGTCTACTATCTGTAATAATTTGTTGAGTCGACTTATCTGTGATTAGGGATCCTGTCGACTATCTGTAATATTGCGTTGAGAGCCTGTCGACTCTCTGTAATAATACGTTGGGGTTTGGTAAGCTTATTGTAGAACCTCGTCGACTCTCGCTATAAGTTGTGGCAACCGAGGGTCAAACCTGTAGTAACCGCGAGGGACAGTCAGGGGTGGAGAGTTTTCCAGTGCCTCTCTGCACCTTGTAGGACCTTTAACAGTTCTCCCAAAGTACAGGCAGTCGTGGTCGAGGCAGAGTGGAAAAGCTGGGAATGTCCACACACACAAAACGAAGCGACACAGTTGAAAGAAAGTTCTTTGAATAGATAAAAAGTCGAGCCAAAAGCAAAGATGGAGATCGAGAAGTTTTCTTACTGTTTTACATCGTCGATGAGTTGGTCTCTGGAGACAATAAGGGATGACGCTGACCGGAAGACTCCTGGACTGAACTGAACTGGTTGTTGCTACGCGGCCTTTTTATACGACCGCACTGACTAAGAGAATTGGGTCATGCACGTGTCGATGGACACCGGACACTGGCGACAGACTGTCGGGGTCCAATCTATCTTTAGAAGTCACTTGTGATTCTCTCTTTGGCTCTTAACTTAGCTTTTAATCTATTATATTTTATTTATTCATCCTCAGTACATTACATCTGGAGATACAAGGACACACGTCAATTATGCGTATAATTAGTTGTAGTTTATAATTAGTTCTATATACAACATGACAATTTTGTTATACGTATTACATAATATAGGGTTATTGGTTTAAATTATCATATATATATATATTTCAGTATGAAACACTATAGGCACACACTAATATATATAAATATATGTGTTAAGCGTCTTTACGCAATTTCGGCCTTAAATACCCATTTCTTGATTTTTCGGGAAGCCATTGGGACCAAAAATCTTTTTGGTCGCAATGGTAACAGCCGTCTCCACGCTGACGAGCGCCAACAGCGCGAAACGCGTTTGTCAATGGCTTTTCTTGATTTATCAAAAAACTAGCGGATGTACCCGGCTTCGCCCGTGTTTTACCCGAGTAAGGTTTGTCTAACGAATCTCTCGATAAAGTGAACATTTCTTCCCGGTCCCTTGAAAAATACTCGATAAACTGAATAAAATCAATATTGATCGGTACCCGAGTAAAGGTTTGTCTAACGAACATTTGTTAAAACAATTCTCTATGAACTTATAAAAAGAAATAGATATATTTTTATAATTTGAAACTCGTAAATTTGAATCTCTCGATAAAGTGATCATTTTTTCCCGGTCCCTGTGTGCCGTGACATTCTGAATTTTGTCTTTCCTAATTTTCTACATTACAAAATCATCGTTTTATCTAGTGAACATTTTTTCCCGGTCCCTTGAAAAATACTCGATAAGGTTGAATAAATTCATGGTCGTTTATGGAAGATGGACGAAGTTCCCGGAGGTCATCTTGGGCAAGCTCCCGCGAGGCTTTTTTTCTTGTCTACTTGGCACAGCTGTGTCACCAACTCTGCCCTGATTGGTCGGTGGGTACTTGGACTGTCCATCCGGCCGGCGGCCGGACGGATCCATTCTCTCGACAGGGTGGGGCAGACCTAAGCCTATCTCCGTCGCAAGGTGGCGCTGCTTGCGAGTTAAAGCTACAAATCTGCAAATAACTCTAAGGATATTAAAGATATTATTTTTCGAAAACCTTTCTGGGGATATGCCTAATAATATCCCAAAATTTCACGGCGATTGGATGTACGGTTTTTGAATCTATAGAGTACACACACACAGACAGACAGACAGACATTCATTTTTATATATATATAGATTGGGTTGGCCAAATATCTCGGAGCAAGCTAAATACACGTTTAGTTTATTTTTGCTCCACTAGATGGCGCTCTGCCATCTAAAAAGCACATGTGCTCGTGGTCAGGAGATGCTCTCTTTATTTTTAATATCAACACCTGACCCACTTATCTTTTATTTTTTTCTATTGTTTTTTCATGTGTTAAGCGTCTTTACGCAAATTTGGCCTTAAATACCCATTTCTTGATTTTTCGGGAAGCCATTGGGACCAAAAATCTTTTTGTTCGCAGTGGTTACAGCCTTCTCCACGCTGACGAGCGCCAAGAGCGCGAAACGCGTTCGTGGATGGCTTTTCTTGATTTATCAAGAAATTGGGTTGGCCAAATATCTCGGAGCAAGCTAAATAAACGTTTAGTTTATTTTTGCTCCACTAGATGGCGCTCTGCCATCTAAAAAGCACATGTGCTCGTGGTCAGGAGAAGCTCTCTTCATTTTTAATATATAAATATATGGGATTTTATTATATCCAACCTTTTCAATCAACCATCCATCTGAAGGCAATTAGTAATAGAGGAAGAAATTTTTCTAAGTCACAAAAAAAAGGTTCAAAAAATATCCTTTGTATGCAAATTTCTGCTTATAATTTCATCGATATATATGAATCGATAAGGGGATATTTGCAAAGTAACGAAATTAAAATAATGTTCAAAACATAATAATGTAGGCAAAACTGTGCCCCTACAAAAAAAAATTAAGACGTTATACCTAAAAAAACTTACAAAAACAGAGAGAAAATTTCTTTAAATTTTCTATTCAATAAACGGGCTTGAAGCCCACATGAATTAATTTTCGCTTGATTTTTTTCCTCACCTTCCAAATTTATACTCACTCATCTTTTTGAGCCTCAACCGTCCTTCTCAACGACCGCTTTTCAACTGACCTCCTTTTTTTCAAAAATGACCCGCGTGACCCAACAATTTTTTATCTCTTTTTACAGAGTGAGTAAATTCATTCTTTCGCAGAATAATTTCAAAATAAAATAAAATGTATCCTTTGGAAATAAAAAATGAATTTAATTTAATAATTAATAAAATAAAAATAGAGAGATGATCCTTGAGAAATTTAATGTAGTAATTTTTTTTTAAATTCTATTGCTATCCTTGAGATATCTAATTTATCAAATATATTTAATTTATTAAATATATTTATTGAATTTTCAATGTGTGTGTGTGGTAATTTAAGAAATCCTATTGCTTTTAATTTTCCACTATATATAAGGAAAAGGAATGAAGTATAGTACATATATAATTTATTTTTGGTACATATTTACACTATGTACACCATTACTGCTATGGGCTTCGGAGTACAGAAAGCTCAAAGCTCGTTCAGGTCCTCCCTCTGGACAACAAAAACTTCGGCAAGGCTATTGTAAATATATGATATAAGATGTTTACATCATTGTGCTGGGCTCGTTTGGTGAAAAACGGCCCAACAACTGGACACTCCTTCAGGTTACAGTATATGTTCTTCAGGCTACAAGATGTCTTTCTGGCCACAGGATGAA
Organism: Cordylochernes scorpioides; assembly: GCA_030710605.1. NCBI lineage: Eukaryota > Metazoa > Arthropoda > Arachnida > Pseudoscorpiones > Chernetidae > Cordylochernes > Cordylochernes scorpioides. Next base: position 16,680,033 of record CP092875.1, on the reverse strand, counting down.
TCAGAATGATGTGCATTGGTAATCTGCTGGGTCCAGCCAAAGACTATTCTGCACATCCAACATCCCGCCGAGAACCTTGTTTCATCAGATTTACGCTGTTATAATGTTCATTGTTGGGTTCTATTCCAAAACGGACCTCACACAATATCCCCGATTATCGCAAAGGTAGTAGAGAATGCATGTCTAAAAAGGCGTTCTGGTCTATATATATCGTATATTTTAAACTGTGAAGTGACTCCATACATTCCCTGCTGCAGTCCTTATAGGGGGAAAAGAGGAGTGGTCTAGACTCATGTTCTGCATAAACAGACATTTAGACCAACCCAAGTAAAACATGGTTATATGGGCGCCAAGGAATTGTGAGTGTTAATGTTGATATGTACAATTCCTAAAACATATCTTGTAAATTCTTTATTGACTATAATTTATAAGGTACATGAGGTGATGTTAAGTTATGAATGGCAAGGACATGATTATATATAGGTTACATAAGGCTGGTGTTCAAAAAAAAAATAAAAGGTATATAAGATTAATAATGATAATAGCATGATTCATAATGAAGAGAATGATATACGCTATAATGAATATGATATAAAAAAATGACGATGATATAGAAGATACCAAATGACAATGTGATTAAAAATATATGTATATAAAGATAATAAAAAATATGTTTAAGGTAATGGTACATAAATAATTATATCCTATATCAAAAGAATAAATATGCACTGAGGGTCATGGGTATTCACAAGTATCTTAATGTATATATGCATTAATTAAAAGTTTGTTCTCAACAAATTTGTCACTGGGAGTGTGCGTCTGGCGTGTTCTACGCCTCCTCAACCATGATGGCAGTCAACAAAAAAATTCTAGTAGTCAATGGCTCCCTAAACCAGATTATTCTATACTTACTCTATCTAAGGTGACAATCGTACTTCTCTCTATCTTTAGTTGATCCCTGCTGTCAACTTCTATTATCTAATTGCCCAACCTTCCTACAGAATGCGTACATATACATTTATATTAATAAAATCTCTTTAATAAAAAAATTTATTACCAGCCTCAAAGAGAATGAATGCTGACAACAAGAAATCTACATCTCACTTCTTCCTTATGAGGTCTCTATTCACACTTGACTTCTTAGTATCCCTTCAGTATCTGGTTTCTCGTTCTAAAAACTTTCTGTTCTGAGCTGTTTCTCAGCCCCCAAAAAAATCAATTGATATTCAATCTTCCCTTCATTATCCTCGATCTTCGAGTCTGATACACTGGCCTGTTCTGGCAATCTGCTTTGAAGTTCATTTAGGTGTCCTACTAATTCAAATCTTATCTTATCATAGAATGAGTTACTCTCATTAAAAAAATTCTACTTACTAATTGGTATTTAGACTAGAACTCATTCTAACTAAAACGTATGGCAGACAATAGTCTTTAATAGGTGATTACTTCTGCTAGCCTGGGGCGATAAAAACAAAAATCTGGACAGTCCATCTGTCACTTTGCTATCTGGTACCTAAAATCAGTAGACGGAATCGCCTCGTCTAATCGTAACTTATCTTGGTTAAATCTAATTGTTAACTTTCATTAGAAACCCTTTTTGGACCACAACATTAGACACAAGGAATTATAGGGCATCCAATTTACCCAACGCATGTTCTAAGTTTGTCCATAGAGGATTGGTTCCAAGCTGCGCAATATAGAAGAGCATCTAAATGTACCAATTTCTCCCAACCTCCCGTCTGAATCATCCTCATCCCAGTCACGCTTAAAGCGTCGAAAACTACGATGTCAGAGCGGTTACCCGAGGGTTGTCGTTATGCCCCTGGCTTTACGACATTGGCAACTAAATCCCCCATCTAGCACAAAGTTTACCTGATACCTCTCCGTTCCCTCTTGCGAGGAGATTTGTGGGCTTTTTGGCCTGATCATGACCTCCCGCAATCTTCCAGTCTGAGGATCGAGATATGATCATTATCTACGACCCTTAGGGTTCAAGTTGATTATAAGGAAAATAAATTAGTTACTTGAACAAATTTTAAAAAAATCTTATACTCTTTGAAAGAGACCTAACAAAAGGAGCGGATATATTCCTATCCTTAGAGTTGTATAGTCCTGTGAGGCTTCCGATCCTAATAAATAAAGAAATCAAAATTAAACGATAGATCCTATTAGATTCCCTAACACTATTCTAATGTACCTTTGGTCTAACAATATAATTGTTCCTATCCTTGACACATTCACTAAGATTTCCCTTTCATTCAATTTCATTCGCATCTTGCACATAAACTAAAGCTAGAAACTTTTATAAAAGCCAAAGCACTTCAATCGTCAATGTTAAAATTTACCCTAACAATTACTAACTTCCAGGACAAAATTTGAAATCATATAAAATTAACAAATTAAAACAAATTGGGGACTAAAGTCCTAGTTTACTCAAAAGAAAATGCCTCATACAGACTCTATATATATTATTTATACTTAAATAAATTAATAAATTTGATTGTCAACAATCAAATACTGAAATCTGACCTATCATCAAAATTGTGCATCTAACAGTTTGAAATCCTCCTTCTTGTCTTGACGCTAGGTGATTAAACAAAAATGAATAATCCAAACTAGCACTTAAAATTGGAGCGAACTGAACTTCAAAGCATTTACCTCATTGACATATAGGATATATCCCCAAGTGTTCGCTGACCTTACTTCCTGTCCAGGTCATTGGCGTCTTCTTCTCTCTGCTCTTCAGCTAAACCCCCCCGATACCGGTATTATAGGGATTTTAATACCCAACCTTATGTCTTGGATTTAACAACAGAGTTAATTTGGTACCCTACTCATCATTGCTTAGATCACAACTGCCCTACACACTCTCATTAGAAATTCTCCTTGGACTGCACTTTGGACACAAGGGATTATAGGGCGTCAATTTACCCAACGCATGTTCCAAGCCTGTCCATAGGGGATTGGTTACAAGCACAGCAGTTATCTAGTGCATCTAAGTTTCCTTACCTATATTTAGAGTTGAACCAGAGTTCAGATACCAATCATACCAAACAAAATTAAAAATTAAAAAAACTGTTGAACTCACTTCAATCTTAAATCACATATTGACACTAAAACAAAAATGTAACTAAAAAATCTGAAAACTCTCTGATAAAAAAAAAAGTTCTGGATTCTTAAAAAGGAGATTATATATTCGTTATTTAATATAACCTGACATAATAATTAGTATGGACTCATACATATAAATTATTGCATACAGTTACTGCACTTCAGGCAAATCATCCTATGCAAACTCTCAGTGCATATTTCGTACAATTTACAAATATTGGCCTCTAGGCTAAAGCCAAAACAAATTATCTATGAACACTACATGATGAAGAGTCACACTTGCTTTATCAAGACAATAGTAGAGTCAACAACTACCTCTCTTTAAACATTAGTTACACCTTCTTCTATCATCTTTCTACTGTCTTTCTATCAACCTTTCTCTTCTTTCTATAACTTCTCTATCAACATTCCATCGATTTCCACCTCCTTTTTCATCTCCTTTCGCCTCTTTTTCGTCACTCTTCACCCCTCTTCATCGCTTTCAACACCTTTCACCTCCTTTCTCGCATCTCTCTTCCATCGCTTTCTATCACCTTTTATCACCTTTCATCTCTATCCATCGCTTTCTATAACCACTTTCCTCTCTTTTCATCTCTTTTTCATCACTCTTCACCTCTATTTATTTCTTTTCATTGCTTTCAACACCTTGTCATGCGTCCTTGTGTCATCTGTACGGAAATGCCGCTTCAAGGGTCTTAACTCTGGGACCAACATCCGTTGCATATTTCAGGAAGAAGTGGATGTCCACACAATAGCAAGATCTCATTTTGCTACCAGCGCACTTTGTTGTGCCCTTTTCATGTCGTCTTCTTGTCGAACCCCAATCTTCTAGGGTGTTTCTTTAGTTATTTATCATTTCTTGACGACATTGAATATTTCATGCGCGATCCCGCCCGGCAATCTATAAGTAATATATGATTGTACCACCTCCAGGAGACCATCCCTTGTGTGGCCGAATCACTTTCACCCAACTTATAACGCCGTCCATATCGCGTAATTGAAAATAATATAAAATTCAAAGAATAAGATATCTTATTTCTTAAATCTTCATTGATTTCAATTGGCTCAACATAAGTTTTCTCCATTATATGTTAAAGTTCTTCCTTACTACAGTAAAGTAACACTATAATGTTGTCCCCGAAATTGAATTTTGCGAGGGGCCATATTCCCCACATTAAAAGAGGGGCGTTCTGCTAGGAGACATCGTCGTCAGTGACATTTTGATTTCCCTTCGAGCTCTTGCCCAGGGCGGAGTAGGATGCATCACGAAATGTGATTAGGCCCTACTTTTTTCAAAAAACAAGCTAACAACCTCACTCACCTCAGCTAAACGGCAAAGCCGAAAGATTAAATAGAACCCTGATGGAGAAAACTAGAGCTCTTTTGATTGATTCGGGTATAGAAAAATACATGTGGGGAGAAGCTGTAAGGGTTTCAGCCTATTTGCTCAACCGAAGCCCTACTCAAGAATTAGAGAAAACCCCTGCAGAACTTTGGTTCAACAAAAGACCAAATTTTCCAAACTTACAACTTTTTGGTTGTGAAGCTTATGTCAAAACCCTAAAACACATAAAGAAATTGGAAGACAGAAGTAAAAAATATACCTTTATAGGTTATGCACCAAATGGTTATCGCCTTTGGGATGAACAAAGCAAACAAATCTTTACAGCTAGAGATGTAATCTTTTTAGATAAAGGATGTATAAATAAAGAAGAAAAAATACCTATTGTCGAACCAGAAGAAGAATCTGAAGATCAACTAGAATTAAATGAAGAACCAAGTCTACCAGAAGTCTCTGAAGACACAAAGAAGATATCCCTACAAAACCAAGTACTTCAAAATATAATCTTAGACCAAGAAGTAGTTTACAAACACCATCAAGATATGAAGACCTCTATTTGGAGCAGGATGATACAACAGAATCAGCTCTTCTGACTTACTCTGAAGCTATATCTGGTCCAAATCAAGAAAAATGGGAAAAGGCAATAAAAGAAGAAAAAGAGTCTCTTGCCAAAAATGAAGTTTGGGAAATAGTAAAAGAAAATGAAGCATCAAACAAGAAGATTCTGACCTCTAAATGGCTCTTTAAAGTGAAAGAAGATGGCCGCTACAAAGCAAGACTAGTTGTAAGAGGCTTTGAACAAGAAGCAGGCATTGATTATGATGAGACATTCAGTCCAGTTATAAGCACTGTCTCTTTAAGGATATACTTTGCTCTAATGGCTAAGAGAAGGTTTGTTTTTAAAACATTTGACATAAAAACAGCTTTTCTATATGGGTTTTTGGATGAAGAAATATATTTTCAATTGCCAGAAGGTTATAAAGGGAATATATGTAGGTTAAGAAAGGCATTGTATGGTTTAAAGCAAGCCCCATTAAAATGGAATGAAAGATTAAAAACCTTTCTCAAATCCCAAGATTTCATACAACTAAAATCAGAGCCATGTCTTTTTAAAACCAACAAAGGAAATATGTACCTTGCAATATATTTAGATGATGGTATCTTAATGGGAGATAATGAAGAAAAATTAAATAATATTTTAGAAAAACTATCCCAAGAGTTTGAAGTTAAAATAAACAATGATCCAAGAACTTTTTTGGCAATGAATTTGTGTTTTTAGGAAAAAATAAAATTTTACTTTCACAAGAAAATTATGCAAAATCAGTTCTTGAAAGATATAATATTCAAAACTCAAAACCAGTACCCACTCCCATTACAGATGTAGTAAAAGAACTAGACAAAAACTTAGAAATATCAAATGATAACAAATTTCCCTACAGACAGGCAATTGGAAGCCTTTTATATTTGACAAACAAAACTAGACCAGACATGACCTTTGCCACAAATTTTGAAAGCAGGTCAATGCATGATCCTACAACTCAAGATATTATAAACATCAAAAGAACCCTAAGATATTTAAATCACACCACCAATTTTGGCATATCATATGATGGAGAGATGCCATTTGAATTAAATGTGTATTGTGATTCTGACTTTGCTGGAGATATTAAAACTAGAAAAAGTACCACAGGATATGTAGTTCACTTATGTGAAGGTCCTATAAGTTGGTGCTTCAGAAAGCAACCTATAATTGCCCTTTCCAGCACTGAAGCAGAGTTCATTGCTGCAGCAGATGCATGCAAAGAAGTGTCATACATGAGATCCCTATTAGAAGAATTAATTCCAGATAATTTTGATATAAATCTCTATGTTGATAACCAAAGCACTATAAAAATTATAAAATCAGGCCAATTCACCACTAAAACTAAACATATTGATGTCAAATATCATTTTGTGAAAGATCAAGCTCAAAAGTTTAAACTGATATATTGTCCAACAGAACACCAAATTGCAGACATCCTAACAAAACCTCTAGCCAGACCAAAGTTTGACAAATTCAAATCCCTTCTTATGACAACCATTTAAAACATAAGTCAAGTGAAGATACTGTTGAATGTGATAAGATCACTGATTTAAGAGGGAATGTTGGAAAAAAAGAAGAATAGTAAATCAATGATCTTGAAATACTTTTAGACTGACAACACTGTAATATAAAAAACTAGAACAAAGGAGTGTTGGTTTTGTTTACAAAATTAGTAATTGTAATGTAAATTGTTAAATGTTCTTTTCTCTCTCTCATTGAAAATAATAAATTTAAAATACTTTCTTAAAAGGTAAAATTGCCTAATTCCTTAAAACCACTTCAGCTGTAAGTAAACTTGTTATTTGTTGTTTCATTGTCTGAACCATAAGAGATTCCCAACAAAAGTAGCTAGAGGATGAAACATGCTATCTCCATAGCTTACCTCCCCCCTCGAAAAACATCTTGCACGCACATCTGTTGTTTATCACGTCCATCTATTTCCACCCCTCTACAGATGTGCCCCTTGCCCCAGCGTGTCAATCAAAGATGTCCCTAGGGGCTTTAAATTTGGGTTTTGTGGGAAGCTCTGAAGTGTGGGAAAACACTGTTTTAAGCCTAACTTCCTTTTTCGTTCAGTTGTACATATCCTAAAATTTCAAGATTCTATATTAAAAAGAAGAAAAAAAGTCTATTAACACGTGAAATTTTAAGTTTGGAAATTTTGTGAATTTTAGGGTCATTATAGTTTTATTAATATTGCACAATTATTATTGATTTAAAAATTTCAAATAACACACACACAAATGTATTATATATGTTTCAAAGTCAGATAATCGTTAATTTTTCAGGTAGAGACATGATTTTTTACTCAGGGTTGTAGGCCTACTTCTTACAAATTTTTACTAATTTGAAATTTTCGGTAGTTTCGGCTCCACGTTGGGCATCCAATGTTAGCTCAGTTATTACGGTGTCGAAATATGTTATACCTTCGAACAATATATATATTCTATTTCAATATATTTCAAAGGATTTACCGATTATACAAAATCATTGGAAAACTGACTAAAAAAACACACACCAAAGCAAACACACAAAAACAATATACTATTATAATACATATAAACACTTTTTTAAAAAAAGGAAGGAATGAAGAATTTCATTCAGACCAAAGAAAGAAGAATTATTGCACTTTTTAGAAGATAACTCAATTGACAATGCTCTGCTCAGTGAAACTCACCTAAAACCCTCAATTGATCTAAAGTTCAGGAACTATCAAACCATTAGAACTGATCGAATTACAGGAAAAGGTGGGGGAACAGCCATCATCATATAATCCTTTTTTAAATATAAAAATATGCTGATTCATACTTTAAACTTGGAAAATACTTCAATTTTGATAAAACCAGATGGAAAAACACTCTTGCAAATCACAGCAATTTATAAGAAGCCTGATGCACCATTATTGGAAGAAGATTTGAACCAACTGATAAAACACAACCACTCAATAATCGTTGCAGGAGACTGGAACTCCAAACACCCTCTTTGGGGATCAAGGACTTCAAATAACAGTGGAATCGTGCTGCACAATTTCTCTGAAAGAGAAAGCCTCGACATTGTCGCACCTTCGTCACCCACGCATTACAGTCCACTCGGCAATCCCGATTTCCTAGACTTCGCTGTACTTAAAAACATTCCCTGGACCCCAAAGGCCAGAACCACCGACGATTTATCATCTGACCATCTCCCTGTAATCTTTGAATTGAATTGCCCAAAGGATGAATTCACAACCCACACAGCTCAGCCGAGTAAATAATTGGGTTCATTTTCAACAAGATCTAATATCCACCACGCCCCCCAGACTCTCCTTGAAAACTGAAGTAGACATTGATTCAGCAGTTGGAATTTTAAACGAGAAAATTAATAATAGCTACTCGAAAAACACCATAGTCTCATCTTCCAAATTAATAAAGAACCCAAAAACCAAAGCCTTAATAAGGGAGAAAAATAAAGCTAGGAAAAGATGGCAATCAACCTGGGATCCAGCTCATAGAGCTACTTACCTCAATCTTCAAGGAAAGGTAAATCAAGCCCTTGAAGCAGAGAAATCTGAAAATTGGAATAGTTTTTCAAGCAAACTTGAATCGAGCCCAACAGACTTCTGGAAAAAAACAAAACCCATTAGGAAAAAAACTGACAAAATCACTAGTTTAAATGCAAATGGAAAAACCTTGCTGACCGACAAAGAAATTGGAAATTATCTTTCAGAGCATTTTTCCAAACACTTTTCCAAGGCGGAGGATGAGGTTCCGTCTTACCTAACAGGTAACACTTGCCATCATTCCCAAGAGAATATACTATCAATGACAACGCCAAATGAAGTCAAGGAAGTGATTAAAAACCTAGGTAATCACAAAGCTCCAGGCCACGACAATATTACGCCGCAAATGACTAAAAACCTCCCCATCAAATGGATAGTTTTCCTCGCTGGGATCTTCAATGCTGCATTACACCTGTGCTACTTCCCGAAGACATGGAAACATGCCATTATCATAACCATTCCAAAAAAATCACCTGTCAAATCACCTGAAGATCTCAGACCAATCAGCCTTCTCTCTACCATCGGTAAGGTATACGAGAGGATTGTTCTTCGCAGATTGCAGACATACATGGATTCTATTAACTTTATCATTCCTCAACAATTTGGATTCAGAAAAGGACACTCCACAACCCACCAGCTAATCACAGTAATAGACTACATCCAAATAAGAAAGTCCCACAAGGAGGCAGTAGGTGCTGTTTTTCTAGACCTTACCAAAGCCTTTGATAGAGCATGATGGCTTGATAGCAAAAATAACAAAAAATCAATTTCCAAGGGATTTTATCAAATTCTTGAAAAACTATCTCCAGGACAGAACCTTTTCAATTAAGCAAGGGAATTATATAACCACGGCAAAACCAACCCAGATTGGAGTCCCTCAAGGCTCTATCCTTGGACCCTACCTATTCAACATCTACATCAACGATTTCCCTCCACATCCAAAATGTCAAATAAAACTTTTCGCAGATGACGCAGCAATTTTAGCAAACTCCAAATCAATAGGAATAATAACTACACAACTCCAAAATTACATAAACAGTATAACCAAATGGTGCAACGATTGGAAATTAGACATCAACCCAAAAAAGTCTCAGGCAATAATTTTTCCTCCACTAGACAATAAAAAATTCAAGCCACAATCCATCCTAAAGGTAAACCAGAGCCCTATTAACTGGACTGACAGCGTTAAATATCTTGAAGTTACCTTAGACTCCAAGTTGAAATTCAACATGCACGTCAAAAATATCATAAAGAAAGCAAAAATCGCAAAAATAACATTATCAAGCCTGTTCAACTATAGAAGCAAATTGACTACAAAACAAAAAAGTTTACTCTATACAGAAGTTGTATCCTCCCGATAGTAACATACGCACTCCCAATTTGGTGTAAATATATTTCAACCACAAACAAAAATAGGATAAACGCATTTATGAGAATCTGCCTTCGGACAAGTATAGGAGCTCCATTCAACCTATCAAACAAGATACTGAAGGAGGACTTGAACCAACCCTATCTAGAAGATATGTACCAAACTTCCGTTAAGAAATTATACCTCCAAATGCAAAATTCAAATAATCCAACCATTCAAGATATTCTACAAAATAAAGGAGATATCAATTCCCGATTCCGACGACCCGGCCCTGACACTTAGTCAAGAGCTCATCGCCCAACAGCTGCCCTCCTGCAAGGCCTAGGGGGACCACTTTTACTCCACCAACTCGCCATGTGTAAATAGCCAGGACAAGGTGACTCGCGAGCTGTGCTCGAATGTAACACCTGTAAATTGAGACGAAATAAATAAAAAAATACAATAAATACATTAAGTTTTAGCCTGCTTAATGTTGTTGTTAGTTTTTTAATTAACTACGAAGACAAGTTAATGTCACATGGTGGCAGCGGTAATCGCATAAATTAATCATTAAAATAATTTAGTGTTCGTGTAAAAATGGCTGACCAATTCTTAAAGCCGCCTAAGCCTTTGGAGCAATCATCAAAAGAAGCATGGGACGAGTAGATAGAAGCATTTATATGGTACGAAAAAGCTGTACAATTAGAAAAGAAACCACAAGAAGTCCAAGTAGCGATCTTTATGGCTTCGATTTGACAATTGGCCCAGAAAATTTATAAAACGTTCAAGTTGAATGAAGGTGAAGAAAATAAGTTACAAGAACTTAAGGGTAAGTTTAATGAATACTTTATCCCTAAATTAAATTATACTGTAGAAAGGTATCAGTTTAATAATATAAAGCAGTGTAACGAGTCTTTTAAAGAATTCCTAACTAAGGTTAAATTACAAGCAAAAAAATGTAAATTTGATCAAATGGAGGATGAACTAATTAAGGATAAAATAGTTGTTGGTATACAAAATAATGATGTTCGAGAAAAATTACTTTCTGATCCAGATCTGAATATAAATAAAGCAATTCAAATATGTGTAGCTGCTGAAAATGCTAACTCACAACTAAGAGAAATTAAAGATAGGAACGAAAATGAGCCATCCATTTCCACAATCGAAAGAAAAATTAGTAGAGATTTCTCACAGAAAGCCTTTAATCCTAGAGATACCACAAGCTTTAAGAAACTTATAAATAATTGTACACGTTGTGGAGCTAAACATATATATATATATATTGCGTATGATATTTTTTGTCCGATTCATTAGTGCTGTAAAGACCAGGATATCCTAAAGGATATTTGGTCATCAGCTAAACATGAAATAAACAAATGCCCAGCATATGGTAAAGTATGCTATAAATGTAAAAAGGCTAACCATTTTTCAAAATTATGCAAAACTGCCAAAAGGGAAAGAGTGGTAAACCTTGTAGAAGATACTGAGGTGGAATCGGATGAATTTTCTCTCTCAATAAATGAAATAAAGACCCGAAATGTACAAGAGTGGTTGGAAAGAGTAACGTTCAAAGGAAATCAAACAGTTGAGTTTAAATTGGACACTGGAGCTCAGTGCAATGTCATACCTTTGACACTCTCTAAAAAACTTAAACTAAAAATTAATTCAAGTGGAGTAAGGAAGTTATTAAATTACTCTGGTGAATCAATAAGGGTAATGGGCGAGACAAATGTTACTTGCACAATAAAAAGTGAAAAAGGCAGTAGTTCTCAGATTTATAATATCAGAAAAAGGAATCACTCCGATTCTGGAAAGAGATGCCTGCTCACAGTTAGGCTTGATCTACAGGGTTGATGAAGTCTGTCCAGAAATGGAATTTGAAGAATTGTTTAAAGGTATAGGGCTTATAAGGAACTATAAATATAAAGCTGACTTTTCAGAAATTCCAAAAAATTTGCCCATTAAACCTGCTCGCAAGATACCGTTTGCAATTAAAGCTAATGTCAAGAAGGAACTTGATGAAATGGAAGCATTGGGCAAAATCAAAAAAGTGAATCACCCCACTCCCATCTCCAGTCATATGGTAATAGTTCGCAAGGACGGAAAGATAAGGATATGTCTTGGTCCTTCAGACTTAAACAAGATTTTGTTACGAAGAGAGTTTCCTCTCAAACGACTGGAGGACATTGCAGTCACCTTGCACAAGTCCAAATACTTCACCAAACTGGATTTAAAGAAAAGCTTTTGGCAACTCCCAGTTGATGAAGAAACACAACCATACATCACTTTTTCAACACCATGGGGAAGATACTCATTCTTACGGGTACCATTTGGTATTAAAACGGCCCCAGAAATAATGCAATAAATTATGACTGATTTACTAAGTGACCTAAAGGGAGTAGAAAACTCAATGGATGATATCCTGATCCATGCACCTGACCTGGATACATTGAGAAAGATAACTTATGAGGTTCTTTCTTTGCTTAAATCAACTGGAATCAAATTAAACAAAGAAAAATGTGTCTTCGAAAGAGAACAAGTTAAATTTTTAGGACATTTGATATCAAAAGCAGGAATACAGAGGGTGTTTCCTTTCAAATGAAACGATTTCAAACGTCCGTTAGAACTTTATTTTTCGAACGTGAATTTTTTTCATGTGTTCTATGTGCTTCCCCTTCTTCTTGGCTATCTCCCTGCATCGGACTTTCCAAGCTGCGAACACTTCCTTGACTTTGGAGAGCGAAACATTCGACCACTCCTCTTGTGCGGCTTTCCAAAGTCCGGCCTCAGTTTTGGGACGTCGGTTGAAGAGCCGTTGTTTCAACATACCGAACCCGTAAAAATCCAGTGGGCTGGCGTTGGGAGACTTCACTGGAATGTCCGAGTTCCTGATAAAATTTAGGCCTAGGGTGTCCTTCATTTCTTGTAGGAACTGTTGGGTTTTGTTGGAGGTATGGGAAGAGGCTTTGTCGTGATGAACGGAACACTTTGTCCATTTCCCCTGGGTAAAGGTCCTTCAGTTGTTCGATGACAGGTTTCAGAACGCATTCTATATAGAATTCTGAGTTCACCTTCACCTTCGATGGAACCTTTATGAGCGGAAGGACTCCACGGCCAGTCATTACCCCGACAACCATGAAACCTTTAGGGAAAGTTTCGGAGCATTGGTGAACCCAATTATCCGGGACCTGATTGCCTCTTTTGATGTAACAGATCTTCCGGATTCCATTGCAATACGTCACATACATCCATGCTTCGTCCAATGTTGCAGTATATTCCGATCTGGAACCGGCCAGGTGTTCCTCGTAGAGCTTCCGGGCATTCGTTGCACGGTTTTTCATGTGGAAAGGGGTGAGCTTGTGAACCTTGCCTTTTCGTCGGGTATCCAGTTCCAAATCTTTGTGAATGATGTTATTTATCGTTTTTAGCGATGTTCCACACATTCTGGAAAGTTGGCGCTGAGATGGTGGATTTTCAGTAGTTGCTAGCCGCTTTACCTTGGAAACCGTGGCGGGGGTCCGCACCGGACGTGGTCGATCGACTTGAAATTTTTGCCCATTGGATTCAGCTTCCCTTTTCTTTCCGATGCCATTTACTACCCTACATATTATAGCTTTGCCAACATCTAGTCCTTCTGCTTTTAGCTTTTTCACTATGACGCTATAACTGTTTCCTTCTTTGGAAAGGGTCCGAATTGTTTGTTCGACTTGGAGCGTTAGTCTCTCTCCCCCCATGTTGCAAAAATCATGATACCTGATGAAAATGAATTCTCCAGAAGATTCTAGATCTATTGGAACCAGTGTCGTGTGCAGCATGCCTGTACGTGCAAAACGCGAGCGCTCGAAAATCGTTTCATTTGAAAGGAAACACCCTCCGTACAAATAGACCCTGGAAAGGTCAAAGCAATAAATGATATCCAGAGTCCTAGAAATCGCAAGGAGCTTCAGCGCTTACTTGGTACGATACAATACTTGCAGAGTTTCATACCTAATGCATCGGAAAAGACCAGCAACATGAGGATGCTCCTTGAGAAAAATGTTGTTTGGAACTGGGACCCTTTCCTTGATAATGATCTAGAAGAAATTAAAATTGCATTAAAGGAGGCACCTGCTTTAAAATTCTTTAATCCAAATGCGGCACTGACAATGTCAGTTGATGCTAGTTCGCATGCGATTGGAGCTGTACTTATGCAGGACAACCGTCCTATTGCCTTTGCTTCAGCAACACTAACTGACTACCAGCGCAACTATCCCCAGATTGAGAAAGAGGCCTTAGCAATGAAATTTGGATGCCGAAAGTTTCATGAATACATTTTTGGTAGACCTATCTTGGTAGAAACTGACCATAAGCCTCTCGAAACCATTTTTAAGAAATGCTTGAGCAAATCGCCACTCCGTTTGCAGAGAATATTATTAGAGCTACAGCCCTATGATCTAAAGGTAAAATATGTTAGAGGTAAAGATATGTTTATAGCTGATTTACTAAGCAGAGATTGTGTTGAAGAAGAAAAATTTGAAAACGAGCATCTAGAAATTCTTCTATGTATTTCTATGCCACAAAGCCTAACAAAGAATGAACTGGTGACGGCAACAGAAACTGATCCAGAACTATCGCAACTAAAGTCACTTCTAATAAATGGATGGCCGGAACACAAGTCTGGAGTTCCAATTGAGTGCAGATTATATTGGCCCTTCAGAGAAGAAATCTCTTTGCATGAAGGCTTAATATTCAAAGGACTCCGCATAATATATATATATATATATATATATAATAATAAATAGTTATTTAATTTTATAGTCCATTTTTGTATTAAGATTATCTTCACTATTATGATCATTTAAATTCAAATTATAAAATTTGTAAAATGTTATTAATTTGTAGATAGAGAGAGAAAAAAAAAATCCTTTACTTCTACTACATCCTCAAGTTAATTATATATTTATAATTAATAACAATAAAAATTAACAAAGTAACGTCTATTACATCGGCTTTTACACGTCATTCAGACATACTCTAATCCTATATATAGAATAATCGAAGAGAGAATATATATAATAGTTAGAAAAAAGAGAGAAAGACAGAACCATGCACTTTTAATCAAACTAATAATAAGGAAAAAAAAAAAAGAGTTTTATAAAGAAGGTAGATAAGATTGTTAGTATATATATATTTTTTTTTTTATGATTTTATATTTTATCCTTTTTTTTTTTAAAAGATTTTTAAAGGTTTTTTTATTTTATAATATGATTATAAATAGTTGTATTTAGTAATATATCTATAGTATGAATTAACATTTGTTATAAGTTTGGATATTATGTTTTGAAACCCTAATGGTAGACCAGACATACACAAAAGACTTTAAATTGAAATGAATTGGAAAAAGAGATCTGCTGGAACGGGGATCTTCAGATAAAAATTCCAGCGACATTTCACCCCTGGAATTTTTATCTGAAGATCCCCGTTCCAGCAGATCTCTTTTTCCAATTCATTTCAATTTAAAGTCTTTTGTGTATGTCTGGTCTACCATTAGGGTTTCAAAACATAATATCCAAACTTATAACAAATGTTAATTCATACTATAGATATATTACTAAATACAACTATTTATAATCATATTATAAAATAAAAAAACCTTTAAAAATCTTTTAAAAAAAAAAGGATAAAATATAAAATCATAAAAAAATATATATATATATACTAACAATCTTATCTACCTTCTTTATAAAACTCTTTTTTTTTTTTTCCTTATTATTAGTTTGATTAAAAGTGCATGGTTCTGTCTTTCTCTCTTTTTTCTAACTATTATATATATTCTCTCTTCGATTATTCTATATATAGGATTAGAGTATGTCTGAATGACGTGTAAAAGCCGATGTAATAGACGTTACTTTGTTAATTTTTATTGTTATTAATTATAAATATATAATTAACTTGAGGATGTAGTAGAAGTAAAGGATTTTTTTTTCTCTCTCTATCTACAAATTAATAACATTTTACAAATTTTATAATTTGAATTTAAATGATCATAATAGTGAAGATAATCTTAATACAAAAATGGACTATAAAATTAAATAACTATTTATTATTATAATTAATTTAGATTTAGCTTGCTAATCTAATCAAATCTAACTGATATAAGTTATCATTATTATCAGTTTGCTCCTTAAGTTTTAAAATTAGAATCACTGTTATAATTTTGTTATATAGTTTCTACACTATATATATATATATATAATCCCTAAATCTCTTAGAGTCAAGGTCTTAAAGAGTCTGCACATCGGCATCAACAGCACTCTTCAAAGAGCCAAGGAATCAATTTATTGGCCTGGAGTAACAAAAGATATAATCAACCAAGGAGAAAGGTGTATGATTTGCATTTCCAATTCCAGGAGTAATCAAAAACAAACAATCATTAACAAGGAAATACCCAAAATTCCATGGCAGATTGTAGAATCGGATGTTTTTATGTATAATGACCACAATTATTTACTGGTAACTGATAGTTATTCTGGATATATTGATTTTAAAGAACTTAAATCATTAAATTCTAAAGAAACATAGAATATTTAAAGGAATGGTTTGCCCAACATGGGATCCCAAAGGTTCTAGAAACTGACAATGGTACCAACTATTGTTCAAGAGAATTCAAGCAATTTTCACAGGAATGGTCATTTACCCACCAAACCTCTAGCCCTCTACACCCTAGGTCCAATGGGTTGGCAGAAAGGGCAGTTCAAACAGCAAAAAGTCTTCTTATAAAATGTGAAAGAGGAAAAGAAGACATCCAAATGGCACTGTTGAACTATCGAAACACCCCAAGAGAAGGATTAGGTTCACCTGTGCAACGACTTTACAGTCGCTGAACCAGAACCGTGTTGCCAATTAAAGAAGATCTTTTGGAACCATCTGTACTGGAGAAAACTAGTGAAATTCTTAGAAACGCTCGCGAAAGACAAAAATCTTATGGTGATATGCATTCTACAACACATCAGCAACTCTCGGAAAATCAACCAGTGTTCTTGAAAGAGCGTGAAAGAGTCTGGACTCCTGCTACTGTAGTCAAGCAGTTAAGTCCTAGGTCATATGCAGTGAGATCTCAAGATAGGATATTGCGTCGTAATCAAGCCTTCTTGAGACCTTTTCATGGTGAGCCAGAGGCTCAGACTTCATCCATGGACTATCATAAGGAAATGGAGAACAATGGTCCTCCTCCACTTGAAAGTGAGCACGCATCACCCCCACCTGTGCCGACTCTGCTGGACAAGACTGACAAGGGACCCCACACAGGAGCCCATGGAGCCATCACAGACTTTACCGTCCACTGACCTAACCCTTTAAGAACAAAGTCTGGACGCCTTATCAAGCCAGTCTCCCGGCTGAACCTTTGAAAAAAAAAGGGAGATGTAAATATAAAAGTAATATTAAAGTCAATAATAATCAGTAGCCAAGTTGGCGCATATATAAACAAAAGGAATAACTCTTTTGTATAAATATATATGCTGTTTAGTTTGTAATACAATAAATACATTAAGTTTTAGCCTGCTTAATGTTGTTGTTAGTTTTTTAATTAACTACGAAGACAAGTTAATGTCACAATATATATAAGGGAGGGGAATGATTTATTGTACATATAAATTTATTTAGTGTACATTTTTACAACATGTACATCTTACTGCTGTGGGCCTCGGAGTAAAAGAGGTCCAGAGCTTGTCCCGGTCCTCCATCTGGACAACAAAGACTTCGGAAAGGCACTGTACATATATGATGTAATATGTTTACATCATTGTTGGGTTCGTTTGGTGAAAAATTGACCAACAGCCTCTACCTCTGTCCCGTGGGCTGTTCCTGATCACTCTCGGTGTTAACATCTAGCCCTGCCTCTGCTTCTTGTTGTCCGCGTGTGGGAAGAACATCAACACTCGCCTCACGTACACGACTGCCAGCTTATCCATACATCGACATTTTCAACAATATTACATATATATATATATATATATTTGAAGTCTGAACTGCTTTCGCGTATGTTTAGACACGTGGCCCACTTGCAGTAAAAGCATTCGCCAACTACTACCCACCATGATTACCATGGCCTGTACCACGTGCACTGGTGTTAGAAAAATCCCATATATCTAATTTTAGAAAATGGACTTCAATTTAAAAACGAAAATTAATTCTAAGGATATACATATGAATGAAATTCATATATGAATTTCACATTGAAAAAGATAGACACACACTAATCCGTGAACAATGGCGAAAATGTAAATTGAGCGGATTAGGCTGAAGCTGCGGAACAGGACAAGAACACCACACCTACAGCAACATAAAAGGAAAAGTTTAGGCCCAAAAAGTACCATATGTTCACCCTCAAGGCTTGTGCGACTTCTTTTTTTATGTTGAAATATATTATAGACTTATTCTCGATTTATCACTAGAAAATATTTTAGTGTATTACAAGCAAACAGCTTCATTCTATAAGCATTATTTTAAGGATATCTTTGTTATAACCTTTATTTGCTTTTGCAGTGATTCTCACTTTTTATTGTTGAAAAAATCGTTTTACTGCATAACTGAACCTGGTACTTAATTTAAGCTGTGCAAAGTTTTAGCTTTTTAAATTTAAAAATTTTAAAAATCAGAACGAATAATATTGAAATTACGTTTAAATATTAACATAAAATTAAATCTGTGGTATAAATGGTTTTGAGCTCTTGCTTGATAAGCATATTTATTTTCAAAGAGCTGGTTAAAGCACATTTTTATAATGATTTTTGTACTATAAGTTTATTAAATAAATATATATTATAATATTTTTATTATATAAGCAATTTACAAAACAGGTTTTTTTTATCACATATAATCATATCGATAATAAATAATATGTTCAAAAAGTATGTTATATTAAACTCTCACGAAATTTAAAAAACCATTAGATTTATAAAATCGACATATTCTTCGCTATATCTCATCACTATTCTTCAATATCTCCCTTCTCAATATTGCAAAATTTAGTTAATTGATTTTTTAACTGTAACCGTCATTCTCAAAATCTATATACTCTAGTTGGCAAAGAAAACCATAACACAATCCTAATTTATAGATCATTTAAAAAAGCCCTATTTTCAGATAATGAGCTGACAAAAAACATACAAAAACTGACGTCATCAAGATGCACATTGCTTAACCAGAATTGCTTATTTAATATTTGTGTGCATGCATATTGTACAATTTATTTGATATTTGATGAAAGTGTAACGCTGCTTTTGTATGATTAGAAAGGCTGTGCTTCTTACCTCTCCCTTGTTCTCTTAAGTCTTTTTAGAACTAACAATGATCCAGCACATCAGAAGTAGAATGTCAATCAATGTGTGAATGTAAGATGACTGCACTGATAAACCACCAAATAAGGTGATATGCACATAATTCAAACCTTTATGAAGTTTAAAGTAAAGGTTTGGAGGTTTAGTGACTAGTGGTAGAATATATCTTTAGATCGTTCTGAAAATAGAGCAATCCATATTTAAATTTTTCGATAAAAAAGCATATATTGGATTGAATATTTTTTTTTCTATTAAATCCAATATTGGCCTTTTATTATCTAAATATATCTCTATATGTCAGCAAAAATGGAAATTTACTTCAGCACATGACTAGAACCCCCCTGTGGGCATACTTAAGCCTTGTCACCAACAATTCCATTCCAGAATGGTTGCAAGGTTTTCCTACTATAGTCTAACCTCTTTAATTTGACACCCTTAGGGATCTGAACTTTCAGTTGAATTAAGTAAGTTAGATGATTTCATCATATTTATTTCTAGTGGATATTTTTATATATATGATAACCAAATATAATTAAAATAATTATTTCAGAAATACTGTTGTAATATATTTTAATTAATAATGTGATTTGATACCCCATTGGCATTTTTTTTTTTTTCATATTTCATGCTCAACTTTTAGCGATGGAAAAAATTGTATTAACCCTTAAGTACTCGCGCGGGGTGTATCACACCCCAAACTATCACTTTACTTTTGGAAAATCATTAAATCCTTAAACAAAAACTTCTAATTTTTTAATAGCTTAATATTTCAATGTGGTGAATAGATGTATCAAATTTCATCAAACTTAATAAAGGGAAAATATTAGTATTTTATTTTTATTGTCAGAATTGGGTGTATCACACCTCACATGAATACTAACGATTTCGACACTGCTGAATTTTCACGTAACATACTTTGTTTACACCATGAATCATTTCCCTTTTGTTTTAGTGTGAATTAATTTCACATCGCCATCATCTAACTTACATTTATGCTATATTATAATGAATAGCAAAAATATTCTATTAAAAAATATATTAGGAAAGAACACTCCAATTCCATCAGATGCTTTTTTGAAATTTATTAGTAATGACATAATAAAAAAAATTGGTTGAATACACAAATATTTTTATTGAGACCATCAAATCAAATTATAGCAGGGAAAGAGATTGCCGCAATACAAATGAAAATGAAATCCGTTGTCTGCTAGGACACATAATAATAATTGGAAAAAATCGTGCATCACATTTGCATTTCAAATAAATTTGGATACACAAGTTCTTTATAAATCAAATCACCCTCAAGAAGAGCCCATAAAAAGACACCTCTTTTTGGAAAATATCGGACTGAGTTTGATGGATGATCATATCAAAGAATGACTTTGCATTGTGTCACTACCTAAATACATAAAACAAGTTCTTCGAAGGATAATTGGAGTGGCAAGTGAACTAACAGAAAGGTATGTGAAATGTTATTTACAAATATAAATAAACATTATAAATTTTATGATGTTTTTTAGGAACCAGGACCAATAGAACCACCTTCAAAAAAGCAAAAGCGATGCCATCTTTGTGACCAATCTAAGAATAGGAAAACAAAGAATACCTGGAAAAATTTCAAAAGAAATATCTGCAATAATCTTTCCATTATTATGTGTGCTGAATGCTTTGAAAATTAATGGGAAAAAAGGATTTCTTTTTGTGATTAATGTATAGGAATTAAAATTGTAAAAGCTTATAGAATTTATATACATGTTTTTGCACTTTTTATTTTGATGGAATAATTATACACTCGAACCTCTTTAATTCAACACCCCAAGGGATCAGAGCTTTCGGTTGAATTATTATTATTGCGTATGATATTGTTTTTTACAGCACAATACAACAATGTTGGCAAGTTTCTCTAGAGTGGAATGTCGAGGTGACGAATCCACTCCAGGGCCTCCTCTGTGCACCGGTGGATATCCCCAAGTGGGGATTAAAGGAATTCGGTTGAATTAAAGGAAGTGTTGAATTAAAGTTATTCAGTTGATTAGCTAATCATCTAACTCGCTAAAAAAATATATATTTTTAAATAGCTTTGTAATATAAATTGATCATTTTATTTAAAACCATTGTAAGTGTACTTTTTTGTATTAATTTTTATTTTCATGATTAACTTTAGTATCAGGGACAAAATGGCAATAATACATATTTTTGAGGTATAAATAATTACAAATAAAATTTATTCTAATTGAAGAATATAGCAGTTGAAAGGAAATAAATATGGAAAATAAAAATAAATTTAAAAATAATATTTTAAAATAATCATTAATATATATACAGTAAAACCCCGCTAATACGAACCCTGGATATAGCGAACCTTCCCTTATAACGAACCCACGGCGATTCCCAATTCCATTCCATTGAAATTACCATTGTTATAACAAACTTTGCGATTTTTAAAATAACGAACTACCCCTATAACGAACCTATTTTCAGTCCCAAAATGATAAAATCTATTAAAAATACTATGCTTATAACGAACTTAAAATTGTGATTTAAATTTTTTTTAAAACAACAAAATTTTGAGCATGTTTCAGCTCGCGGACGCGATTTCAAAACAAAAAATTAGCGGCATTGTTTGTTTTCATTTCCATTCTATTTTTGCTGTATGTTGCATAATTTTTTACACATTATACTTTTATTTAATAGAATATCTTTGCATTCGGCAATTTTGAAATAGAAGAAAAATACAAATGGCTTCCAAAATAAAGAAAAGAAACAAAGAGTGGCATCCTAAAAAAAAAAAGAGTGGCAGCATGCCCTTTTAGAAGCATTCTATATCAAGTTTAACCTAGGCTAAAAAATAATTCCAAATAATTTTAAGGCCAGAAATGGTTTGAATAACAGGTTAAAAACAAAATTTAATATACACTTCAGAAGAATATGTGGAAACTGGAATTGGAAGAAGAAGAAGTAGAAAAAAAAAAAACAGTTCCCCCAAGTGTCTCATGGGCCACAAACAAATCGACTTATAAATTCTCAAAAACTACCACTACAATTCTATTTTTAGAATGGAATTTTTGTTAGGTATATGACTCATTCAGGGTTCGCGGATATTCCTCCTGACCGGCCGTTTTACCACCGATTTTGTTTGCGGAGGCGTTTTTTTATTCGCAATTTTACCGATCGCGCTATCGTATCAACATGTTTCACGTCCGATTTTTCTGAATTGGATACTTTTGATTCATCCTCAATTGATTCAGAATACACTGAGCTTTATTTCTTTGATGGAAATAACGATATTTTAAGACAATTCTGATTTTTAAATTTCACTTTCAAACAACAAGGTATTAGAGGAATTTTTTCAAATAAATATAGTATTATATTATTTGAGAAAGATGTTCTAAAATACTCTTTTACCTTTCAAATATAAAATTAATAATGTTTTGCCTAGGGGATTTGGCTTAATTTTTAAATAATACTTAGGTTTATATATAAACATGTATGCTAATGATAAGAAGAACCTATTATCAAATGACTTCTTTTGATATTCAGCATTACTGTAAAGAAATAGGTCAATTTAGGGAATTAAAACAAAGTGACCATTATTAAGTGGCTGCCTTTTCCTGTTTGTATGGCTGTTTTTTAATTATATGGTCTAAAAATTTGGAAAAGTTAAAAAAATGGCCAAACCGTGGCTATATTGAACCGTGGCTATAGTGAACCAAAAGCTCTGTCCCATTGGGGTTCACTATAGAGGGGTTTTACTGTATATTTTAAAAAATTCCTTTATAGATGTCTGCTTTTTCACTGAAATCCTATTCAAAATGTATTCCAGATGGCCTATTTAAAAAAAAAAAAACATGCATGTCTTTCTTCCTCTGGAATGTGTTTTAAATAACAAAGAGCTTTTATTGTATTAAAGGCATCCACTGCTGCTGCAGGTGTTATTGATTTTGTGTTTAAATATTTTATAATAACATGGAAATGGAATATTGAAATAAAATGTTATCATAATAATTCTGGCTACATTTTATGAAGGTTTATTTATTTAAAAATAAATTATTTGCAAATTTTATAATAACTAAAATATTTCAATGCTGAAAATTAAAAAGAAAATAATATTAATAATTAGCGCACAAAGCCTAAATTCCAGCGTAAAAAAAAAAACAATAACACTCGCGACATTGCGCAACGGCATTGCAAAGTGAAACTTAAACTAACAGAAACCAAAAGTGCGCAGGCGCGATCCTATCGGTGCCCGCCGATGCCGATCGTTGCCGCCGTAATACCGTTTAGCGGTAAAGTTGTATGTAAAAAAAACATTCAACTGTCGAAATTCGAATTTTTAAATGGTCGAACTATCGGAAGTGTTGTATTATCGATACTGTCGAATTACGGTTTGTTATTTGATAGGCCGGAGGTCGGGACATCTGAATATGGTCGAATTAAGGTAGAGTGTCGAATTTGCGTGTGTCGAATTAACGAGGTTATACTGTATATTTTATTATCACTTAATCAATACACATTCTTTTCTGTGTATAATATAAATATAAAAATTTTGTTTTTAGATTACATTATATATGTTAGATTTAGGTTTATAATTTTGGGTGTGATACACCCTGCGCGAGTACTTATGTAACAAAAAATGGCGCGAGTACTTAAGGGTTAATACATTTTTGAACAAAGGAAGCATTACATATAATATATTTTAATCTAAGTAAATGAATGCAAAGGGGAAAGAAAACAAATAAATTTAGAAAATAAAGAAAAGGATGAAGAATTTATTTTACTCTTTAACCCGGCTGTGGTTGCGCCCTCTTCCATACCTTGATTTTTTACCCCCCTTTAAAAACCTAAATAAATAAACCATTATTCAATATTTTATTGTTATTATGTAGTAGCATAATGCTTTGGGCTTTGAACAAATATGCGTATGATCCTGAGTTTTAAAAACAATGTTTTTTTTCATTTTATTATATCAAAATTAAAATATATCAAAATTTTACCTCTTAGCATATTTTTATAAAGAATACAATTATATGTTGATGATATGTTACAAAATATAAATTTAAATGAAAGTTTATGACTTTTTCTAATCGAATGTTAGAGGTAGTTTCGCTTAATAGAATTTTTGAAAAATTATTACTGATTGTCCTTTACACAAAATTGAAAACCAATACTGGCATTATTGCCGTTTTCTGTCTGTACTTTCTGGCACTTTTTGAATCTATGTACAGTAAAACCCCTCTATAGTGAACCCCAATGGGACAGAGCTTTTGGTTCACTATAGCCACGGTTCACTATAGCCACGGTTTGGCTATTTTTTTTTACTTTTCAAAAATTTTAGACCGTATAATTAAAAAACAGCCATACACACAAGAAGAGGCTGCCTCTTAATAGTGGTCACTTTATTTTAATTCCCTTAATTGACTAATTTCCTTATATTAATACTGAATAATAATAGAAATCATTAGATAATAGGTTCTTCTTATGATTAACATACATGTACCTCTATGTCTAAGTTAAAAATCAAGACAAATCCTAGGCAAAGTTTTATTAAATATATATTCAAAGATATGAAATGATTTTAAAACATCATTATCACATTATATAATACAATTTTTACTTGAAAAAAATGGCTCTAATACCTTGTTGTTTCAAAGCATTCTTCCAAGCATTGCACCATTCAAATAAAGTTAGTGTTTTTCTTCCATTTCATGTTTCCCCATATTCTTCTAGGTCTAGATTGCGTTTTTTTTTTAACCTGCCATGCAAAACATTGCTGACTTTAAAATCACCATAGTTAATGGCATAAAAATAATTTTTGTTTCATCACGGGACCGTTTATTTGGACTTTTTTTTTTTTTAAGTTCTAAAACGTACGATCGCGATCGCGGCAAAAGTTGAAGTTGATTCCTCTTTGTAACAATTTTTATTAACTTTATATTTTATCTTTTATAATTGAAAAGTTATATTCTCTTATTTTAATATGTTCTTAACATTTTGCCTATGTTGTTTCACTTTGAAAAGTTCTGAAAATGGCCTTTTTTTTTTAAATGAAATAATGCTTTTGTTTTTAAAATGCCTTTGTTTTCTTCATTTTGGAAGCCATTTGCATTTTTTATATTTCAAATTTAATGGATGCAAAGATATTCTAATTAATAAAAAGTATAATGTGTAAAAATTTATACAACATACAGCAAAAATAAAGTGCAAAAATCAAACTAACAATGCGCTAAATTTATTGTTTTGAAATCGCGATCCGCGAGCTTTAAACATGCTCAAAATTTTGTTTTTTAATTTTTTTTTTTAAATTACAATTCTAAGTTCGTTATAAGCATAGTATTTTTAATAGATTTTATCATTTTGGGACCCGAAATAGGTTCGTTATAGGGGTAGTTTGTTATTCTAAAAATCGCAAAGTTCGTTATAACGATGGTATTTTCAATGGAATGGAATTGGGAATCGGCGTGGGTTCGTTATAAGGGAAGGTTCGTTATATCCAGGGTTCGTTATAGCGGGGTTTTACTGTATTTTCCCTATTTTTTTTTTTTGGCTTTATGGATGGACCGATTCTTCAAATTTAAAAGATCTTATTCTATTAATTCAAGCTGTATTATTCCACGTATTCTGCGGAGTTTGTCCACCTGACAATTGTGTCTCACTCTAAGGGGCTCTTTCAGAAAATTACATCTTGATTTAACTTCTCACGCATTACTATTAGCAAATTGAATAATCTGGGCATTTTTGTTCCAATATTTAGAATATTCCCATAAGCCATGGACCATCTTTTCGGCTATCATTCATCTATCTATCGGACTATCGTTCAGGACAAGACACACACACACATACATTCATTTTTATTTATATAGATAATACTCGTGACATTCACAACAGCACTGCAAAGTTAAACTAACCAGAAACCAAAAGTGCACAGGCGTGATACTAAAGTTCACTTTTTGGCCGACGCCACTCTCCTCTAATATCTTTTTAGCGGTAAAGCTATATGTAAAAAACAATTAATTGTTGAATTTTAAAATAGTCAAATTATTGGAAGTTAGAATTATCGATAGTGTCAAATTACTTTTGTTATTTGATAGGCTGAAGATTGGGACATCAAAACAGGTTTGAATTATCGTGTGTCGAATTAAAGAGGTTATACTGTGTAATGCAATTTTATCCATCGCTAAAATTTGAACCTGAAATATTCTAAAAAAAAAAAAAGTCCCAATGGTATCAATTCATATTATTAATTAAAATATATTACAACAGTATTTTCTGAAATTATTATTTCAGTTATATATTTGGTTATCATTATCTCTGCATTGAATATGCTGGAACTGCTGGTGTAGATCAATTCTTCTGTTTATACTGCTATTGCCTTTGGAGATTAAAGATTCTAGAATAAGTCTATTGTAATTGGAGAATATTATGGAAATGGCATGTGACCTCTTTGTAAGTTGAATTGATGACCTGTAGAATTTTTGTGATGAAATATTAAAGATTTGTCATTTTGATTTCTGATATTAGGACTATTCTCATCAATTCTTGTGTATATTGCTCTGCTGGTTTTTCTTATATAAGAGATGGTGCATTGTTGGTATGAAATGGAGTATATGGCATTCTGCTTGCTTCTCGACTGTATTATTATTGGATTTGGTTATGGAGTTTCTAAATGATCTGGCCTATGGTTTAGAAATTTTAAAAATAACCCCCATATGCTATATTTACTTAATATACATTAAGTAAATATAGCATGAGGTGCTTATTTAAGGGATAATATTTCATTAGCTGGTGAATATTGTGCAATAGAATGTCTGTTTTTAGGGCGGGAAGGATTGTAAAAATGGTTCTTCTTCTTTCTTATCTCCACTCAATCTTATTAGGATATCCAGCTTTTCACATGTGCAGACATATGGTGCACTTACAGTACTTCTACCCACCATGATTATCATGGCCTGTACCAAGTGTATTTAGGGATAAGTAAAAAAAAAATTTGGGTATCAAGTTGTGACCCTTGATGGTGTCTGGCAATCATCATCATGACTGAATGAAGTAGAATGTGTCTTTCTTTGTCGTTAAGACTGGGAGCACTACTCAGTGGCAGGCCGACAAGAAAGGGCCGCCTCTGACATGAGCATTAGATGCCATGTGCAGCGGCTCCTAACAAGGATTACAGGGTACTATCAGCCGGGCCAGCTAAGCCCAGGTTTTTTACCGAGCTTGTTACTGCTCCCCCCTCCTTTTTCATCCAGGCTTGGGACTGGCAAAAGCGGAGTTAAAAATGATTATACGAGGGTGAGTAGAAAAGTAAGGTCTCCTATTTTTTTTTTCATAGAAAAACAGATTTAATCACAACTTTTTATACATCATTGGAAAGGTTGGACACTTTGCTATTTTTCTACATAGTCGCCTTGATGCTCAATCACTTTTTTCATCCTGTTAACCAACTTTGTAATTCCGGTGTTGTACCACTCTCCCGCCGCCTCTTTGAGCCACTTGTCGACCCACCTGGCGGACACCTTTCTGTAGCCGAGGGTCTCAGACACAATCTTGTGCACGGAGAAGTGGCTGCAATCTTCATTCAGGCCATCATCGATCTCTTCAAGGGTTATCCGCCGGTTTGCGCGCACCATTTCGTCGATTCGAGTCACGGTTGATTCCGGCAAACTCGGCCGCCCAGACCGCTGTTCATCGTGGACGTTTATCCGCCCCTCGTTAAACTCCCGGCACCATTTCCGAACATTTTTGATGTCCATGCACTTCTCACCATACACTTCTACTAACTGACGGTGAATTTCGACCGGAGAATTATTTTTCGCATTTAAAAAGCTGCTCAACAAGTGGCTCAAAGAGGCGGCGGGAGAGTGGTACAACACCGGAATTACAAAGTTGGTTGACAGGATGAAAAAAGTGATTGAGCATCAAAGCGACTATGTAGAAAAATAGCAAAGTGTCCAACCTTTCCAATGATGTATAAAAAGTTGTGATTAAATGTGTTTTTCTATGAAAAAAAAAAAAAATAGGAGACCTTACTTTTCTACTCACCCTCGTAGATTAAATCTATTATAAATCAATTATTTAGAATATTATGGATAATATTGCATTTCTTTTTTTTTTTTTTTAATATTAGGAGGGGACAATGTGTCGATTTAACATTTTCTCTACAGAAATTTCATATCCTATTGGACTGTATGATTTGAAATTTAAATATGAAGGTTCAATGCCGGGTTTATACTGTGTTTACACAGTGGGGTGGAATTTCTGTTCAATTTTTAAAATGAAGATATCTAGATAAGGCAATACTGATTCAGTTTCCAATTCCATAGTAAATTTGATCCAAGGATTATAACAATTTAAAGTAAACACATGGTAATAAGACCAAATGCAAATAAATAAATAGTGTGTGATGTTTATTTGGATTTGGTGTTATTACCTTGTGTTTATAATCTACTAGCCAAATGACCCGGGCAATGCCCGGGTTTTACCCGATTAAATGCTTTTATTCAAATACTATTAGTTACAATTATAAATTGACGCCGTGGATGTCATTCTTGTGAAACGTCCCGCTCCAAACTTTGTGTCTGAGAAGCGATATTTTTATAAAGAGATGATCTGGCTTTGTGTCTTCTGCTCGAATGAATGTTTTTCTGTTAGAATTTTGTTCCTGCATGCTAAAAATGAACTGGCTTCACCTGTGGTCTCTGCTTTTTGGATTTTTTCCGGATATAATTATGTATCTGATAATCAAATATGATACAGCAATATTGTCATAATCATTTTCTGAATAAAAAACAACTATTTTTTTCCCAGAACCTGTCAATTTATTTTTCTTGACTAAAAATGCGAAAAATATCTTTTCCAGATTTTTCTCTATGTCCTGTTAAAACACGTTTTACGTGTCCATTAGGTCAGCTGATATTACCTCCCATCTTCACCGCTAGAGGCTCGCAAGCAGCGCGAGCGAAAGGGCAAATTTGCAACGCAATTTGCAGATAACTTTTATACATACTTGTATACTTGTGTACATAGACCATAAATCTGTACATAGACAGGAAAAGAACATATATTTTAATAATATAAATGAGTTTTAAAAATTGTAAAAAAAAAAAAATGCATCTCCCGGGAATCGAACCCGGGGCGCACGTGTGGCAGGCGAGCATTCTACCACTGAACCAAAAGCAAACGGTGACAGAATTGTTGACGACTCTGATACTTGTATATTTTAATAATCCAAATTGTACCTTATCAACTGTTTAAAGTAGTTAAAATCTGATCTTATTTTCCTTTTTGGAGTTCATGAAATATATCATCTATATATCTATACCATTTTCTGATACCCAATTCCTCTAAACTGTTGATCCATCTATCTAAATTTTACATGACAATCTTCGCCACTGTCAATGAAAGTGGGCTTCTCATTGGAGAACCACATATCTGTTAGTAGAGTTTGCCTTCAAATATAAAGTTAGAAATTGATAAACATATCTGTAACAAGCTGATGATTTTTTACCTTTCTGCAGGATTATTTAATCTAATATTCAGTATCAAGTTCTACTTCAAGTGATCTAATATCAAGTTATTTATTATCAGATGGTGGGGTAGACTGAGGAATAAGGCCCCAACATCAAATAAGCCCTTGATGTAACCAGTCATTGGTTTTGAATTTCTTAATACATTTATAACATCAGTTATATTTATTTGGATTTGGTCTTATTACTTTGTGTTTATAATCTATAATCCAAATTGTGCCTTATCATCAGTTATATATATATAAGCAATGTATATTGCTTGCTATTGAATTAAAATATGTTGAGATTTGAAAGCCAGTTGAATTCTAAGCGAGTGTTAAATTCTATAATAGTAATTTAAAGAGGTTATATTGAATGTAAAATTTCTTTAATATGAATTTTGTGTTTACAAAATAAAAGCATTTAAATGCACAGTCTTATACAAGAATAGCTTAGGCTTATTAATTTTCAATGAAGTGGAATTTTGTGAAGTTTTTGAGACCTTTGTATCTGCACACATGTTTACAGAACAATATTATTGTTCCTTTCTCACCACTTCCAGTTAGTTCATCTTGATGCCCTTACAAAATGTAATGTTGGTTACTCACTGTGCCTACATTCCCATGTGCTAGCTGGGATTACATTTATTACATTACACTGTAGGAACAATCTCAATGGGATCAATGTTTTGGCAGTCTCAAGGGAGATTTTATTGTAGCATAAAATGTGTGTGGTTGTTCTCGTAGAATAAACTATACTGCATGCTAACATGGAGTGGTCCAGGTTTGATGACAAGGAGCATGTGTCTGGAGTCACCCAGCTCAAGTCTTCAGTTCAGCGGGGCATCCGGGCCAAGTTGGTGGACCAGTTCCCCCACATTGAGACCATTCTCACACAGATTATGCCCAAGAAGGAGTCCCTCAGGCTGGTCAAATGGTAACTCACCCTGGCTTGGCTGCAATGTAGATTTAGATCATTTTTAAAACCATTAGTTTCTATAACTCATGTGTGATTGCATACTTTTCTTATACTCCCAGTAAGAGGGAGTGCAAAATGTCATTACTTGTGGAAGTAATAAAATTAAAAGGGCACAGAAAGGGTGATGAAAGAGTGATTAGACATGGGAGGGGATGTAATACTCAGATGGTTTATTTGGTACAGTGCTGGGCTCGTGGTCCAGGAAGTTCATTAAGTTCGAGGTCTCGCTGGGCCTGTTGTATCCAGGAGGGGTTGGAGCTGTATCTAAATCTCCCAAATTATACCCCAGGATATATTTTAAGGATAGAAACAGGAAGAACATCTCGCAGTGATAGCAAAGAAATTATCGTTAAAATTCTGGCTAATAATGTTAAAAATGGACACTACGAGATTACCTTCAATCTGTTTGACTCACTTGTGGGATGTTTATACCTTTACAAGACAAAATATTGGATTTACAAAGAGTCTAACAAATACACTAAATAACACCGGTTTCTCATGGCGCTTTGGATGCTCGGATCACAATTTATTGCAAAGTTATATTCCTTTGATTATTAGGAGAATGTCAGATCAATCGATACAAGAAGACCAATCAAGAATAAGAAATTCAAAACTTTATCCACATTATAAAAATTTCCATACGTCAATAGAAACAAAATGCTACCTAACCGATGATTTCCCTTTACCAGTCAAACGATGCATAGCTCAATTGAGAATACTATTTACAGTCTTAAAAAAAAAAACACCTTCTGACGTTTGAGGCCAAAAACCTAATATGTACACTGTGTGACAAGGAAATTACTGAATCATGAAAATTGCTTAATTGTACAGCCCTTGATGCAGAAAGGAAGGCCTTATATCAACAAATTAAATGTACCAACACTTCACCCTACATATTGCTTTCAAAAATATCAGCAAACAAATCTAAGGCAATAGCTTACTATAATTTTTTTTTTTTTGTTGTTTCTTATCCCCTTGTGTAAAGATTACATGAGTTCATGCTCCTCAAGCTGTTTTATGATGAGCAGCGGCCTATCCCAAAGGTCCTGTTTAGTGCATCTAATGCAAGCCAAAATGTGTTCTGGAGCTGCAGGTACCAAACTACATTTTGGGCAAGTGGGATAAATTTTGTTATTATTTTCTATCTTCAATGGCTTGAGATGGCCTGTTCTAAATCTTGTTAGTGTTGTTTGATGCTGTCTATTTCTGATTTTCAGAGCTCCTCCTGGGTTCACTCCACTGTACCAACTGTGCTGAGGTGGGATCCTCCAGTTCTTGTTTATTTTTGTTTTGGCTACTGTTTCTATTTCTTTAAAAGTAAGTTTATTTTTCTGTGGCAAGGGTTCTTTTGTGCCTTTTTTCGCTAGTGCATCAGCAGCTTCATTGCCTTCAATGCCAAAATGTGAGGGTATCCATTGAAGGTGAATTTTTGAGGTTTTTGAGAGTTTTTGGAGATAACCAATTATGTTCCTGCTTACTTTGTCTCTAAGTTCTCCTGTGTGACTCAAGTGTTGTATAGCACTTATACTATCAGTGAGAATCCAGATATCTTGATAATTAGTATTTCTGATGGATTTTAAGGCTTCATAGATGGCTATAAGTTCTAATCTGATAACTGAGCAAAAATCTGGGTTTCTTCTGTTCATTTTCTCAATGCCATTTGTGGTTTTGATGAAACAGCCACTGCCAGTGTGTCCCAACTTGTCTCTGCTACCATCGGTATAGGTAGTTATTGCATTTTTAGGAATGTTATTAATTATTTCTAATGATAATTGTTTTAAGTATTCTGGATTTTGATACTGCTTGTTGGTGGGTTCATTTAAAGTGGCATTAAAAATAACATTTTGTAGTGGTTCGCATGGCGATATTTTTTCTGCTAAATAGTTTTTTTCCACTTTATATTTTAAAAATTCATTTCTTTTGGCCAGGTGGAGAGGGCCTTCTTTTCTGAGTCTTATATTGAATTCCCAATTAGGTATGTAAATGGAAGTTCTGTGTTTGTTTCCATAACTCTTGATTTTGTTTATATATTTTGGCAGATTGTAGCTTCTTCTATCCTTTAAGGGCATAATGTCTGCCTCATAAAGTACAATATCATTAGGGGAGGTATTTCGAAGACCTGTAATAATTCTAGCTGCACTTAGTTGTATCCTTTCCAGTGATTTTAGATTTGTTTCAGATGCTGTACCATAGATTTGATATCCATATTCCAGGATAGGTCTAATTAGAGATGTGTAAGTTAATTTTAGTGTGGTTGCATCGGCTCCCCACTCTCTTCCTGAAATATATTTCAGGATTTTTAGTCGGTCTCTTCCTTTTCTAATAACTTCTTCAATATGTTTACTGGAGTTAATTTCTGGATCCAGGGTGTAGCCGAGATATTTAGGATGTTTATTATATTGCAATTGTTGTTCTTTCAGAATAATTTTTGGTCTTATTTTGTATAGTTTCTTATCCGTAGTGAAAAGACAGGTTTCAGATTTTTGGGGGATAAATTCTAATTTATGTTTATTGGCAAATTTTTTCAGGTGGAGAAGAGTCTTGTTCAAATCCCTTTCAGCTTTTTTCCAGTTAGTGTTGCTTCTCCATAGAATAATGTCATCAGCGAAAAGTCCAATATTGGTTTTATGCGAAATTTTTTCTTCTATGCCTGGAATAAATAGGGTGAAGAGAGTTGGGCTAAGGACTGATCCTTGTGGTAATCCTTGATACAATTGGAAGGTTTTAGATAGAGTGCCATTATATTTGACCCTGATGTATCTATTTTTAAGGAAATCATTTATCCAAGTGATAGCTTTTCCATCAATTTTAAAAGGTTTGTATAATTTTGTAATTAACTTGTTTTTCCATACCCCTTGTCAAAAGCTTGTGTAAGGTCTAAAAAAGCAGCTATGGTGTGGTTAGTTGGTTTTTTGTTTTGTGCATCTTCTACCTTTTGTGTGAAAAATAAGAGTTGCTCTATTGTCCCATGTCCTTTCCTATATCCATATTGTTCTTCTGGTAAGAGATTTCTTGTGTCGAGGTGGTAGGTGAGTCGTCTGAGTATAATTTTTTCCATTAATTTGCAGCAAATACTTGTGAGAGAGATAGGTCGGTAGTTTTTTGGGTCATCAGCAGATTTGTCAAGTTTTTTTAATAGGAATTATTGTTGCAGTTTTCCAGTCTTGAGGCAATTTTCCAGTTTTCCAGGAGTTATTGAAAATATCAAGAAGTCTTTTTTTTACCATTTTTGCCCAAGTTTGATATCATTTGGCCATGGATTCCATCTGGCCCAGGAGTCTTGTTTAGGTCAGTGTTTTCTAATGCATAATTTAGCTCTTTCATATTGATTTTTTTCATGGAAAATATTATGAGTGCTGGTGACATTTTTAGTCATGAATAGCTCGAGGAGCATGAACTCATGGAATTCGTGTAATCTTTACACAAGGGGATAAGAAACAACAACAACAACACAGTCATGAATAATCTTTCGGGCCTTTTTTTCAACTTTCTTATCTTTTATTTCAAATTTGATTTTACTACTTATTTGATATGAATTACCTAAAAGATTAGCAGTATTTTTATCATTAGTTGCTGGGGTACCATCTGTATTCTTAATCATTTTGTGTTTTCAGCTTGTGACTGGGCTCTTTTAATTTGTTTTGCCAAATGCCAAAGTTTTGTATTTGGGTTTCTTGGGTTCAGGTTTTCACAAGTTTGTTTCCATTTTTCCCTTTTCATATTTACGTATAATCTTTTTATTTTTGCATTCATAATGTTCAGTTCAGTTCTACAATTTGTTTAATTTTTGGTGCATTTTTTTAGTTCATTTCTTTTAGTTATAATTGTTTGAATATCTTTTGCCTGGTGTGTATAATTTGGAATCCATTTCTTAATAATTACTCTTGGTATTGAAACTTTGGCTGCTTTAATAATGGTGTTTTTGAAAGATATCCAATTTTGTTCCAGATCTTTTATTCTAGTGGGTGCTATTCCAAAGTATTCATTGGTGTTTTTCTGGTAAAGATTCCAATTAGTCTTTTTGAAGTTCCAGAATTTTCTTTAATTGAGCTGGTTTTGGTCTTAGTGCTAATTTCTATCAAAATAGGCAAATGATCACTTCCAATACTTTTTAATATTTGCCATTTGCATTTGTGGTAAATGTCAGGACTGGAGAAACTTATATCAAGTGCTTGTGCAGTATTATAGCTGTAGGAATGGTGGGTAGGATTCCCATCATTTAAGCACATGGAGGCATTGTCGTCAAATATGTTTGAAAGTATTTTCCTCTTGGATTTGGTGTGGAACAGCCCCATAGTTGATGTTTGGTATTAAGGTCTCCTACAATAATAGTGTTGTCTGTAAGAAATTGAGCCATTGTTCCATCGTCGATAAGTTTATTGTTTGGAGGGTGATACATATTGTATATTAACACATAGCAATAGCGCGCCATCTATACATATAAAATGAAAGAATTTAAAAGCACGAATGTTTCCCCTATACACAATACAAACTTCTACTGCCTTTACTGCGATGAAAAAATATGTATTGGGAGGGCTTGGCTCATCAGTGGTGAATCCTCCCAGCGGTTTCGTCAATTTAATCCACCAGACCGCTTCTCAGAGCTCTAATACTGTATTGGACGATT
The DNA here is from genome assembly GCA_030710605.1 of Cordylochernes scorpioides. Classification (NCBI taxonomy): domain Eukaryota; kingdom Metazoa; phylum Arthropoda; class Arachnida; order Pseudoscorpiones; family Chernetidae; genus Cordylochernes; species Cordylochernes scorpioides. The sequence continues at coordinate 16,644,687 of CP092875.1, read as the reverse complement.
CTGCTTATATACGCAGCACTTGTATTGTGTATAGAGGAAACATTCGTGCTTTTAAATTCTTTCATTTTATATGTATAGATGGCGCGTTATTGCTATGTGTTAATTTATGTCTAATTTACCTTGTCTTTATTGTTTGCGGAAGAGCATTGCTCGATGCAAATATTTGAATGTAATTCTACTGTCCTATAAGCTATGTCCATAGTTTTCTTGAAAACCATTCCTGAGATTCCACCCTTCAGTGCTGCATATATAAGCAGAATTGTCCAATACAGTATTAGAGCTCTGAGAAGCGGTCTGGTGGATTAAATTGGCGAAACCGCAGTGAGGGTTCACCACTGATGAGCCAAGCCCTCCCAATACATATTTTTTCATCGCAGTAAGGGCAGTAGAAGTTTGTATTGTGTATAGGGGAAACATTCGTGGTTTTAAATTCTTTCATTTTATACATATTGTATACTAGACGGGTGACCCGGGCTTCGCCCCAGGATTGACCCGTGTGCATATCTACCTGAGTGATATATATTTAGATAAGATTTTTTTAATAATTGTTTGTTATTAGCATTATCTATTTGTTTGCATCAGCATAATTTAATCTAATATTTGATAGAGGGCGCTGTTCGTGAGCTAAGTAGAATAATTTGAATATATAGTTTTAATAATTGATTTATATATATTTTAAAATTGCCTATCGTCTTCCCCGTATTTTTTTACCTATGTATGGAAATTTTGGTTTGAATTAGTGAACTACTGCGAATTTGTATACCGGACATACAAACAAACAAACATACAAACATTGATTTTTATATATATAGATATGATGCACTAGCGCGCCATCTGTTATCAAAATTCAAAATTATTTTAAAGGCATAAGATTCTTTTTGAAAATAAACAATTTCTACTGCCCTTATTGCAATGGAAAAATTAATGGGAGGGCCTGGCTCATCAGTGGTGAACCCTCCCAGCGGTTTCGCCAGTTTAATCTACCATACCGCTGTTATATTGCATTTTTGGAACATCCTTTTATAGTGATACTGTTGTTAGACTAATTTGCGGAAGAGCGATTGCTCGAAGCATATTATATATTTATAAATGTATGTAATTCTACTGTCCTCAAAGCTTATATCCATAGTTCTTCTAAAATACCCATTCCAAGAGTCTAACAACAGTATCACTATAAAAGGATGTTCCAAAAATGCAATATAACAGCGGTATGGTAGATTAAACTGCCGAAACTGCTGGGAGGGTTCACCACTGATGAGCCAGGCCCTCCCATTAATTTTTCCATTGCAGTAAGGGCAGTAGAAATTGTTTATTTTCAAAAAGAATCTTACGCCTTTAAAATAATTTCGAATTTTGACATATTGTATATGTTGATGGTTTTGTTTTGATTGAGGTAGACTTTGATACCTTGGGCTTCGAGGTCTGATGTGTTTGGAATATTAATGGCTATGTCCTCATAGTACAAATTCTTGATTAAAAATGCTAGGCCACCCCCTTCTTTATTTCTATCTTTTCTGAGGATATTGTAGTTTTTATATTTGAGTTTGTACTTTTTATTTAATTTGGTTTCCTGTAGGGCTATAATTTGTATCTTTTGTTTTTCAGCTATTTCCATTATTTCTTCTAATTTTAATTTTGTTGCTGTTGAGCACAATCCATTTATGTTGCACTGCAAAATGCTCAATTGCTTTGAAGCTGCAAAGTTTGAAGTTTGTGAAGACTGTATTATACTTATCGGACAGAACCCTCTACCTAAGTCCTGAACACACCCCTGTTAATTCTGCGCGACGGGTGATGCAGCATGCAAATCAACATCTGATCTCATGGAATGGTGTGTAGGGTGCAGCTTTCGTTGATCATGGCACCATGATGCAGGCACACTTTGGTGAAAGTCTGACTTTGCCTGTAGTTTGAAGCCATTCCTAACATGGAAGCAGACGCCTTTGCCGCCGACTCTAACATGAGTACAGACGCAGCTCCTCCGTATCCCTGGAGTGGGGCCCTTGCTGAGGTCTATCAATCGGGTCAGTTGAACTCGGTTTTTAAAGAGGTCTATTCCTCTTCTAACAATGCTGCTGTTGGTCCGCGACTGCTTATTCGTCAAGAGTTATTCTGCTTGTTTCGCAGCTGGCCTTCATATCTGAAGGTCATTTCCCTATCCGCCACCTGGGGACGTGCCCTATAGCAGTCAGCTCTGCCAAGGGAATTTAAATTGTAAATAAGTAAACTAAAATCATGTGTGACATATGGGCGGTGCCACACCCTGCATTTGTATTGCGGCAAAGCAACACTTTTAGCTTCTGTGCATAAGCACTGACTATTATAACTTTGCCTGCCATGCAGTAATGTATTTTCAGCAATAGACAACAATTGGCTTAAATTGTCAAAATTTGATTTAAGAAATGTTCGAATTACTGATGCGTTGAATTTTAGTTTTGATAGATTGAGGGAAAAAATGGCTGAATTTTAAATAATTGAATTAAAGAAGTTAGACTGTACTTGTCATATTTTTCAATCCAATCAATGCTATTTTACCCAGGTATCACTGCCAATTTATTTCAATGTCTGGTTGCAGCAACACCCAAAGCTGTTTCTGGAATAAATATTTGGGCCTGCTACCTTTGAATTTTATTTCCAAAGTTTGTACCTGCCATTTCCATTTGACTAAACATTTCTGGAAAATAAATATTTTAAATGTTCATTAATCTCTAATGTAGGTAACTGCCCTAAACAGCCTGAATTCAAGACCTTCTGATTTTGTGATGGGAGTGACTCAGGGCTACCTATATTTTGATAGTGACTTGGTTGACCTTGCTGCATTCATAGTTTGTTGCATACTCTGACACATATCTAGCAGAGGTGTGTGTGTGTGTGTTTTCTTAGCCATGACCATATAGAGCTCCTGGTGGCCACCTCAGGGGAGATCCTGTTCTTCCGGCAAAGAGAGGGGCCATACATGCCCACCCTGCGACTGCTCCACAAATGTAGGCCTATGTGATCATTCTCCAGCTCATTTGCTCTTAAGAACGTACCCAAAAGGGTTTGATTTTACCTAGGAAATCATCAAGAGTGAATTTTAAATGTTTCTTATATTGATTTTACACCTTCTTTTTATAAATATTAAATTGACATTTATTATAAACAATAGTGCCCTATGAGCGAACCCCTTGTAAAGCACAAAAAAATTTCCATTGTAAGCCTTTTTTTTGCTTATCCCTAGTACATGGTACAGGCCATGATAATCATGGTGGGTAGAAGTAGGCGACTGCTTTTACTGTAAGTGCACCACATGTCTACATATGTGAAAAGCAGTTCGACTTTGCACTTACAAATGTGCCAGAGCCCCGTTTGGTTACTTGCACTCGCTGGTGGGGTTGGACTTTTGCAAGAATTGGTCATTGAAATACAGCTTGCACTATGATAATGAGGGTCAACACCCTGAAACTCATATGTAATTAGCATTTCTTGATTGATCAATAATGGGTATTTGGCCAATTCTGGAATAGTTAAAAATCAACAATTGTAATCCCATTGTAAGCCTACTATAATCAGTCTCCCATGAAGGGCCATCTCCGTGAACGGTTAGTGGCCACTAAAAATAAATTTTGTGATCTTTCATGAGAGACTATTATATAAAATATAAAATTAATAATTAAGGTGAAATATATTAAATTCACAAATATTAAGTAAAAATTTTGTTGTTAAAAATTATGCGACAATTATCAAGCACTTTCTAAACATAGAACTCTATCCCTTTGTAATTTCTAATCGTTTCTTAAATTATAGGTGTCACACACACACACACACACAATTACTTTAAACTTCAATCATTTCAAAATAATTTATTAAATTAAATTTCAAATTAAGGTTTATATAACTTTTTTTTTTATTCTTAAAAAAAATTTTGATTAATGACATTTGGTGTTAGCGTCGACAAATTGCAAAATAATTCAAATTGTTAAAGCCCAATTTCAAAATTTGATCAAGAAGAAGAACTATAAATCATTCAAGCATTTAAAAAAATGGGTTATTATATAAAGAAAAAATTATCAGAAAATGAAATGGTTAATATGATAACATACAAATTGCCAATATACCAATTCGATATGCAATCCAAAAAGTTTCCAATATCAGAACCACCACTTGAAAAAGCTGGTCATTTTGCCAAAATAATTCAAAGCTTCCACTTTTTTTTGGAAAGTTTATTAAATAAAGCTTACATAAAAATAAAACATAACTAAAGATTTATTGGGAAAAAATAACTATGCAAGGATTATTCACTCAAGAAAATTTTAATTTGGATGAATGTGGCCATTTTATTATTTAGGTTCCACTGAATAATTGAAAAAAAAAAAAAGGATATTTCAGTTGGTGGCAAAATAAAAAAAATCAATGTGATATTAAAAAGCTTGAATGACTTCACATATTTTGGACAATACAGTAGTCTCTCATGAGCGACTCATCGCATGAGTGACCATCTCTCATGAGCGACCACATTGTAAGGCACAAACAAATTTTCTCCGATTTACTACTATAACGAATCTCTAATGAATGATAAGCAATCACTAAAAATGAATTCTTCGTCTCTCATAAGCGACCATTAGAAAATAAAATTCACTTTGAAAATTTGATCTTTTTTTTATTTTTTATTAAAAATTAAATTGTGAATAATGGTTTATATATATATAACTTTTTTTAATTAATAAATTGTTTTAATAAATCACATTTGGTGTTAATGATTGACAAATTGCAAAAGAATTAATATTGTTAACGCCTATTTTTTAAAATTGTATCAAGAATAAGGAAAACAAAATGGAATATTCAAGAATTTTTAGAAATGGTTATCTATATATATATATAAAATTGAATGTCTGTCTGTCTGTCTATCTGTCTGTCTGTCTGTACTCTATAGATTCAAAAACCATACATCCAATCGCCGTGAAATTTTGGGATATTATTAGGTATATCCCCGGGAAGGTTTTTGAAAAAGAATATCTTGAATATCCTTAGAGTTATTTGCAGATTTGTAGATTTAACACGCAAGCAGCGCCCTCATTGCGATGGTGATAACAAGTTTTTTTTATCTATAAGTTTATTATCTTAAAGATTATTTATCAAAAGTAAGATTTTCTACCTATTAATTGCGCACAAGTCAAAGTTAGTTTTATCATTTATCTACAACATATATATTGGGAGAATAGATAAAATGATGATTTTGTAATGTAGAAAATTAGGAAAGACAAAATTCAGGATGACACGGCAATTTATTTGGGACAAGAATAATGATACAATTCCAAGGCAAAGATACTATTCCTTTAACTACCAATTACCGAGGGAACCAATTAATATTGATTTTATTCAACTTATCGAGTATTTTTCAAGGGACCGGGAAAAAATGTTCACTAGATAAAACTGATTTTCTAATGTAGAAAATTAGGAAAGACAAAATTCAGGATGACACGGCACACAGGGACCTGGAAAAAATGTTCACTTTATCGAGAGATTCAAATTTACGAGTTTCAAATTATCAAAATATATCTTTTTTTTTTATATAAGTTTTTAGAGAATTGTTTTAACAAATGTTCGCTAGACAAACCGTTACTCGGGTAAAACCCCGGGCGAAGCCGGGTACGTCCGCTAGTATTATATAAAGAAAAAAAAACTATTTTTATATCTGAAAATGAAATGGTTAAAATGTTAATGTACAAATGGCTGATATGCCGATCGCCGATATGCGATTCAAAATATTTCCAATATCAGAGCCATTACTTAAAAAATAAAAACTTATTTTTTTGCTGAATTAATTCAAAGCTTACAACATTTCTAGTTTATAAAATGATACAACATTAAAAATGGAAACATAACTGAGCAAGATTTAACAGGAAAAATAACTGAGCAATGCAAGGATTGTTTACAAAAAAATTAACTTTTTTGTCTTTTAACCAAATTTTAGGAGTTAAATAACTATTACTCCATGCTGATTTATTAGAAAATCTTGGTTATTATAAAATTTTCTTTCATTTAGTTTTCAAATAAAAAAAAATGAATGACTTCAGATATTATAAGCACAATACACGAGTCTATTCACGTACAATTATGAAATAGAAAAAGTTATTTTATTTTGAGGCAATGTATCATCACCCAATTGCTACCCAATATTACAAGTTACAGCTACTTAAAGAGAATATATATATATTTTTTTGCTTATCCCTTATACACGTGGTACAGGCCTTGATAATCATGGTGGGTACCACATGTATTAGGGATAAGCAAAAAAAAAAAAAATTGAGCGATCAAGGCATACATTGAAATTTTAAGTTAAAAAGATGCAAAATATAATTTATATACTCTCTTTAGCTGGTTCTCATTTAGTGAATTTTTAAGAACCTTGTGAATATAAATAAAATTTATTTTAATGTATTGTGGCGTCCACACTTTACATCAGCGAACGCGAACTGGGACAAAGCTTCACTACACATACGGGCAGTAGTGTGGCTGCCTCATTACCTCTTTGCAAGCGCAAGCTGGGAGAACACCTCACTACGCATGCGCGGCGGGCATCCGAGACTCTTGGCACGCATGTGGTTCCAACAACAAGGCTTACTTCCAAAGGCCGTTACTTCTTTCCTCTATATATATTTCGAGGCTTTAAATAAATTAATTTATTTTATAAAAATAATTATAATTTTACGATGTACTAGAGCGCCATCTGTTATCAAATTATAAAACTATTTTAGAGGCGTAATATTCTTTTTAAAATAAAACAATTTCTACTGTCCTTACTGCGATGGAAAAATTAAAGGGAGGGCCTGGCTCATCAGTGGTGAACCCTCCCAGCGGTTTCGCCAGTTTAATCTACCATACCGCTGTTATATTGCATTTTTGGAACTTCCTTTTATAGGTGACTGTTATAAGACTCTTGGAATGGGTATTTTAGAAGAACTATGGACATAAGCTTTTTAGGACAGCAGAATTATATAGCTTATGTCCATAGTTCTTCTAAAATACCCATTCCAAGAGTCTTATAACAGTCACCTATAAAAGGAAGTTCCAAAAATGCAATATAACAGCGGTATGGTAGATTAAACTGGCGAAACCGCTGGGAGGGTTCACCACTGATGAGCCAGGCCCTCCCTTTAATTTTTCCATCGCAGTAAGGACAGTAGAAATTGTTTTATTTTAAAAAGAATATTACGCCTCTAAAATAGTTTTATAATTATAATTTTATCAGCGGCCTTTCCACAAGCCACACCAACACGCACGCAACCATCCCACAAAATTGGTAAGCCGGATGTGATCGAGATTTTGAACCAAACAATCTCGAATAAAGAATTAACGGCCAACGTTAAGGGCAAATCTTTGCAAATCATGGAAGCTCAATCACTCATAATGGAACTCATCCCATCTCAAATATCAAAATTGATTTTTTGAGCTCCACCCTTCTTGCCAAACGACATTGCATTGTGGCTTAGCCAGCTGGAAGCTGCCTTTATTTTTTGCAAACATCGTCAGCGACGAATTCAAGTATTCCGCATCGGTCGTTAATTTAGATAGACAAACTCTCATCTGCGCCTATGACATTGTAGAGAACCCACCAGTTTCAGGAAAATACATGGCGCTCAAAGAACGGCTTCTCCAGCGATTTGGCCAGTCACACCAGGTACGAACAACCCGAGTCTCAGAAAGAAAGCCTATTGCTGATCAGAAACCCTCAATTATCCTGGTTGAAATGTCCAAAACACTTTCATCTAAGCACTGTGGTACCTGTGCTCCCACCTCCAATAGCCTCCAACACCTGGAGCAGACAGCTTTTCCCCATGACATGAATGTCACAACTGCCACAGTGACTACAGTCCAGAATGTTGAAGACACCAACTCAAGCTCCACCTTGCCTTCTCCCACCAGCTCTCTGAGTAACTCTTCATCCCTGGACTCTTCATCGTTCTGCTCCAACCTTCCATCTAACACCATCTCGCGCCCCCCAGCAGCCGCCATCTCATGAAGAGCCCTTGCCTCCATCCTGCGAGCAGAAACATCCACTCTTCCTAAAAGAAACCAATAACGCGGCTGCAAGGACTCCTCTCCACTTGCAGCCCGCCCAAACTTCAGTACCACAATCTCTCCAACCTCAAAACTCTCCAACAGTCATTACCTCCCATTGAAGCAAGAGTTACTACTTCCCTAATACCAATAACTCCTCTGGTACTCATGGCGACTATACCTATCGCTGAGCAACCCATCGTGTCCCTGCAAGCTAACAAGATGGTCGCCACCCATTACATCTGGCCAACATTTAAAAAGGACAGGTGCCTCCCTCAAGCCCCCAAGAACAGATCCCAACCCAACAAGGCACTCAACAAAGAGTTCCTTCTACGACTGCATTGGATCTTTAAGGATCCTACTGGAGGGGGAGTAGTTTGGTGGCCACACTTGACTTCAGCGAGCGCGAACTGGGACAAAGCTTCACTACACGTACGGGCAGTAGTGTGGCGGCCTCACTACACATGCATGGGCGGCATTCGGGACTCTTGGCACGCGCGTGGTTCGAACAACAAGACTTGCTTCCGGCAGCCGTTACTTCTTTCCACTCTATATATTTCGAGGTTTTAAATAAATTTATTTTATAAAAATAATTATAATTTTATCAGCGGCCTTTCCACAAGCCACACCAACACGCACGCAACCATCCCACAAGTATAAATAATACATTAAGTATTTTTCATTTTTTAAAACTAATATTTTAATGATATAAAAATTATTTACTTCAACTTTTTCAAATACTTCTCAAGTAACCTGCTGTTATCCATATTAAGAAATTCTATTTTGATGAAGCTTATTTGATGCCAAATTTTGAATGGCCTGATATTTAAAACATTTAGAGCCTGCAACGCATTAAAAATCAAACTTTGAAATACAATATTAAAAAAGGTTGAAATAAATTCTTTTTAACTATATTATAGATACAACCTGCAAAATGGTGTTTTCCATAGAAGCTTTACTTATTAAACCTATGTAGATTACATAAAACACCAATTTTTGCATTGAAAGAATATACCATAACTTATCATCACCAACTTATCATGACAGTCTCTGATGAGAGACCCTCTCCTAGAGAGATTGGGTTTGCAGTGTTCTTTCATGTTCACTGTATATTCACAAACAATAATAAAATGAAGACTCAAAATAGGAAAGTTATTTTAATTTTGGGCAATGTATCAAGGAACATAAGACTGGAGTTGAAAAATATCAAATTTATATATTTCCCACTCAATACCTAATGGTATTTACCTAAGTAAGTGCCAGCCATTGTATCAATGCATTATTAAAAATTTTAAGTTAAAATGATGCAGAATATAAATTTTACAAATATTCTTTAGCTGCTCAAAACAAATAATTTCAGCAAATTTTTAAAGAGCCTTTTGTAAAGATTAATAAAATTTATTTCAATGTATATAATTAGTAAATGGTGTATTTTTCATTTTCACAAACCAATATTTTAATAATATTAATGAGAAAGAGTTAATATCTGGATCCAGGGTGTAGCCGAGATTTTTAGGATGTTTATTATATTGCAATTGTTGTTCTTTCAGAATTATTTTTGGTCTTATTTTATATAGTTTCTTATCAGTAGTAAAAAGACAGGTTTCAGATTTTAAAGAGTTAAACTCTAATTTATGCTTTTTAGCAAATTTTTCTAGGTGGAGAAGATTTTTGTTCAAAACCCTTTCAGCTTTTTTCCAGTTAGTGTTGCTGCTCCATAGAATAATGTCATCAGTGAAATGTCCAATATTGGTTTTATGTGAAATTTTTTCTTCTATGCCTGTCATAAATAGGGTGAAGAGAGTTGGGCTAAGGACTGATCCTTGTGGTAATCCTTGGTACAATTTGAAGGTGTCAGATTGTATTTGAGCCTGATGTATCTATTTTTAAGGAAATCATTTATCCAAGTGATAGCTTTCCCATCCATTTTGAAATGTTTGTATAATCTTGTAATTAACTTATTTTTCCATACCTTGTCAAAAGCTTGTGTAAGGTCTAAAAAAGCAGCTATGGTGTGGTTAGTTGCTTTTCTGTTTTGTGCATCTTTTACCTTTTGTGTGAAAAATAAGAGTTGGTCTATTGTCCCATGTCCTTTCCTAAATCCATATTGTTCTTCTGGTAAGAGATTTTTGCGTCGAGGTGGTAGGTGAGTTGTCTGAGTATAATTTTTTCCATTAATTTGCAACAAATACTTGTGCGGGAGATAGACCAGGTCATCAACAGATTTGTCAAATTTTTTAATAGGAATTATTGTTGCAGTTTTCCAGTCTTGAGGCAATTTTCCAGTTTTTCATGAGTTATTGAAAATATCAAGAAGTCGTTCTTTGCCATTTTTGCCCAAGTTTGATATCATTTGGCCATGGATTCCATCTGGTCCAGGAATCTAGTTTGGTTCAGTGTTTTTTTTGTCTAATGCATAATCTAGCTCATTCATATTGATTTTTCATGGAAAATATTATGAGTGCTGGTGACATTTTTGCAGTCATGAATAATCTTTTGGGCCATTTTTTACAACTTTCTTATATTTTATTTTATAAAATTGATTTTACTACTTATTTGATTACCTAAAAGATTACAAGTATTTTTGTGATTAGTTGCTGGGGTACCATATGTATTCTTAATCATATTTGTGTTTTCAGTTTGTGGCTGGGCTCTGTCAATTTGTTTTGCCAATTGCCAAAGTTTTGTATTTGGGTGACTTGGGTTCAGGTTTTCACAAGTTTGTTTCCATTTTTCTCTTTTCATATTTACGTATAATCTTTTTATTTTTAGATTATTATTAGATATTGCCGGGAGGAAATTGATCTAAAGAGACAAGGATCGCCTCTCCCGTCAAAATAGATGTCTAAAACCAGACGCCATCTATTGACCGTCGCCGCAAGTAGCAGCCTCGGGTTGGTGACAAAGCCACAACACCAGCTTTGGGAAACTGAAAAGTGTCCACATAGATATGGCCCAGCCACTTTGCCAGCTAAACACCTCTTTGGCTGATTGTCAAGATTCCATTAGTTCCCGTGTGGATATAATGGAATAAAGTCCGCCCTATACTGACGAGAGCCATTAGCCCGAAACCATGGTCTCTAGGTGGACGCTTTTCAGTTTGCCAAAGCTGGTGTTGTGGGTTTGTCACCGACGCGAGGCCGCTAGTTGCGGCGACGGTCAATAGATGGCGTCTGGTTTTAGACGTCTATTTTGACGGGAGAGGCGACACTTGTCTTTTTATTTTTGCATTCATGATGTTCAGTTCAGTTCTTAATTTTTTTTGGTTTTGGGTGCACTTTTTTTTTGTAGTTCATTTCTCTTAGTTGAGTGTGAGAATAGTGTTTGAATAACTTTTGCCTGGTGTGTATAACTTGAAATCCATTTCTTAATATTTCCTCTTGGGATTGATACTTTGGTTGCTTTAATAATGGTGTTTTTTAAAGATATCCAATTTTGTTCTAGATCTTTTATTCTAGTGGTTGCTATTCCGAAGTATTCATTGTTGTTTTGCTGGTAAAGATCCCAATTAGCCCTTTTGAAGTTCCATAATTTTTTTAATTGAGCTGGTTTTGGTCTTGGTGCCAAAATAGGCAAATGATCACTTCTAATACTTTGTAATATTTGCATTTGTGGAAAATGTCAGGACCGGAGAAACTTATATCAACTGTTTGTGCAGTATTATAACTTTACGAATGGTGTGTGGGATTCCCATCATGTAAGCACATGAAGGCATTGTCGTTAAATATATTTGATAGTATTTTTGTCTCTTGGGTTTGGCATGTAGCATCCCCTTAGTTGATGTTTGGCGTAAAGGTCACCTACAATAATAGTGTTGCCTGTAAGAAATTGAGCATTGTTCCATCGTCAATAAGTTTATTGTTTTGAGGGTGATACATATTGTATATGATGATGGTTTTGATTATGGTAGACTTTGATACCATGTGCTTCGATGTCTGATGTATTTGGAATATTTATTACAATGTCCTCATAGTACAAATTCTTGATTAAAAATGTTAGGCGACCCCCTTCTTTATTTCTATCTTTTCTGAGGATATTGTGTAGTTTTTATATTTGAGTTTGTATTTTTATTTAATTTGGTTTCCTGTAGGGCTATAATTTGTATCTGTTGTTTTTCAGCTATTTTCATTATTTCTTCTAATTTTATTTTTGTTGCTGTTGAGCACCTTCCATATAAAAGACAATTCGCTGAGGGAAAAGTTTCTTTTATGTATATCGGCAATACAAGCTTTCGGGCTCAACAGCCCTTCGACGGGTATAACTATGCTACTGAGGTTTATCGAATCTAATCCATATATATATACATACAAAGAAGCAGGAAATATAAGACAGATATGCTAAAAAACTGATTTACATATTACAAAAATAAAAAATAAATTATTGGTTAATGTTAATTCTCTATTAAGGTTATGCGATTATAGTAAATTACAAATTTAAGAAGCCGGAGAGGATCCGAATGGCCGAACACGAAAGATCAGTTAAAAGAAAGGATCCCCGTTCTCTTGTATACCAGCATATCCACAACACAGGCCATTCATTCAATATTGGAGAACCCTCAACCCATTATCAGGATATAAAGAGCAAGCACCAGCGCCTAGTACTCGAAGCTATACTCACTAAAAAACTGAAAGGAATCAATAGATCCATGGATTTGCCCGACGTATATCATAGTATAATTCCGCAACCTCCATCCTAATCAATAATCTCCGGCTTCTTAAATTTTTAATTTACTATAATCGCATAACTTTAATAGAGAATTAGCATTAACCAATAATTTATTTTTTATTTTTGTAATATGTAAATCAGTTTTTTAGCATATCTGTCTTATAAAATAAAAGGATTTAAAAGCGCGAATGTTTCTTTTAATCATAAAACGAACTTCTACTGTCCTTACTGCGATGAAAAAATATATTGGGAGGGCTTGGCTCATCAGTGGTGAACCCTCCCAGCGGTTTCGCCAATTTAATCCACCAGACCGCTTCTCAGAGCTCTAATACTGTATTGGATCATTCTGCTTTTATATGCTACACTGAAGGATGGAATCTTAGAAATGGTTTTCAAGTAAACTATGGACATAAGCTTATAGGACGGTAGAATAACATTCAAATATTTGCTTCGAGCAATGCTCTTCAGCAAACTATAAAGACAAGGCCATTAGGAATAAATTAACACAAAGCAATAACGCGCCATCTATACATATAAAATAAAACCATCGTAGCGCGGTAGTTCCACATCTCGCGATAGTCCGGTCACGGCAGAATGCTGAGGTAGCGTCCTGGCTAAACTCCCCAGGACATCTGATACCGCCGGCGGGGGCGTGGCGCCCTCGTGGCTGGGGGGAACTTCCTGCGTCCTACCGAGAGTGTTTTCCAGCTTTGGAAAAGTGGTGTTTTCGCCACTTTCGTAGTCGGGATCGGACTCCATGGGCTCCTTTGGATCCTCCTCTCTTCCCTGTTCCATCTTTCTGTACAGACAGTGGTCTACTTGCTTACTTGTACCTTGGCGTCCACAATCCTGTCGACTCTTCGGAAGGAGGAGTCTGTGATATCTTGGGACCTCTGGGACCAGTGTTACCTGATGCTAGACGAACCTCGATGTCAACTCTACCGTGCAGTCGTGGTGGAAGGCGACACAGCTGGGCCAAAGGGGAAATAAACAAACAGAGATTCCACTAAGAAGCGTCTGGACGTCAAGAAGGAATGGGACGAGGAGAATTCTGGCAGGAAAGGGTTTACCTTTTATCGGAGCGTCCGGTGCACTGGGACTGGAACGACGGCTAACTAAGGACTGACTAACTGAGGATCGGGACCTCCTTTTATAGCTGAGCGGGGTCTGAACAGGTCACTGCTTTTTTCTGACGTAAACAGGGGGGGAGAGTTTTATTATCCAGGAGGGCCACGACCTCGTAAAAGTTGGACGGGGTTTGCTAGGCCTTCTTTCTTATTCTCACCTAAGCCTGATTAGTTTTAACCTTAATTTTCTCCTGTTATGCTCCATTCCTGTACAGTTGCTATACTTTATTAGATTCTTACGCGGTACAGATTGAGGTTAGTTGAGGCTTTCTATTTGCAGTAAATAAGAATTTATATACAGTCACGTGGTGGAACATGTGGTAGTAGATATCTGGACTATTTACAACAATTCCATGATCTTAAATCATCATATATATATATATATAGATTATTTATATAAAAAAAGCAAAGGCCTATGCACCAAAAGTCGTGGGGCCTGCTCGGCCAATTTCCAAAACGAAAGCCTAGGCCCAATCGCTTAGGAAAAAAGGCAATGCTTTGCGTATGGTGGGACCAGACCGGCGTAGTATATTTCAAGCTCCTGAAACCTGGCGAAACGGTCAATACTAGTCGCTACGAACAACAAATGCACAGTTTGAGAGAGTCATTGAATGAAAAAAGACCGGAATTGCGTGAAAAGCACAAGCTGATACTGCAGCATGACAACGCTCCAGCCCACAACGCTACAGTGGTCAAAAACACCATAAAAGACTTGGGCTGGGAACTCTTACCTCACCCGCCGTACTCACCAGACTTAGCGCCGTCGGACTACCACCTTTTCACATCTTTAGGACACGCCCTAAAAAACCAGGAATTTTCGAACTCAGACATACTCTGAAAATGACTTGTTGACTGGTTCGACTCAAAAGGAATAGAAATTTTCAGACAAGGAATTCGAAAATTGCCTGAAAAGTGTCCGAGTGTATAGCTAATCAGGGCAGTTACTTTGAATAAAAAATCTTTTGTTGTATGGAATTGGTGAACTTTTGAATTCACTGAAAATGTTCGCGTTTCATACTAATAGACCTGGTACAGTCACGTGGTGGAACATGTGGTAGTAGATAGCTGGACTATTTACAACAATTCCATGGTCTTAAATCATCACATGCGTTCATCTTCTTACATTACTCATATTCTAGCGAAAACTCCTATGCTGACCGACTACCTTGAATTATCATTAATTAGATACAATATGAAGAATTCTCTGACAGACCAAACACTAAATAAGCCCCTTTCAAATGAGTTGAATAAATTATATATCAATACAAAATTTAGATTTTATCTTTCTCAAACTAATGCAACGTTCAAGAAATTTTTTCTGAGAGATGTACCAAGCTTCATTACTCCTGATAAATACACTACTTTGTTCTTCACAGGCAAAGGACCCTTTTTAAGTTTTCTCTTTGACTTGAGAGTTATAAATGATCCAACATTTGAATGCTGTCTAGATGTTGAAACACCAGAGCATCTTTTGTTGGCTTACCCTCTGACTAATCAAATTGTACTTGCTTACTTTGGCATAATGCCAAATCATCTTTCTCTATATACTATATCTTATGAAAACTTTGGCAAGTTTAGAGCTATTTGTACACAGATTTATAAATCACTACTAATTCATCGTGTAAATAATTAAAGATATATATGTGTTTTACCCGATTAAATGCTTTATTCAAATACTTTTCGTTACAATTATTAATTGGCGTCGTGGATGTCACTCTTGTGAAATGTCCCGCTCCAATGTGTGTTTTTGAAATATAAAAATAGAAATTAAATTTTCACAACGATATTTAAAAATTGTAATATTTAGATTTTTTATATGAATATATTGTAAATCTGATATATACATAAAATAATGATAGCAAGTGATTTGTTGCACCTATGCCATCATTACATCATTCAAAGTCGTCACTCTTGTGAAATGTCCCGCTTCACCAATTCGCTGTCGCCCCACGTGGTCCATCCTTCCTCAACTTTACTTCTCGAAGTTGCCGCGGTTAAATTTGTTGATAACTTTAAGGATATTCAACTGTTGAAATTTCAGCCAAATTAGTTACGTAATTGTAGATGTGTATAGCTGACAAACATACATACATACACTGACTTTTATATATATACTAGCCGGATGACCCGGGCAACGCCCAGGTTTTACCCGATTAAATGTTTTTATTCAAATACTATTCGTTACAATTATAAATTGGCGCCGTGGATGTCACTCTTGTGAAACGTCCCGCTCCAAACTTTGTGTCAGAGAAGCGATATTTTTATAAAGAGATGATCTGGCTTTGTGTCTTCTGCTCGAATGAATGTTTTTCTGTTAGAATTTTGTTCCTGCACACTAAAAATGAACTGGCTTCACCCGTGGTCTCAGCTTTTTGGAATGAATTTTTCCTGATATAATTTTGTATCTGATAATCAAACATGATACAGCAATATTGTCATCATCATTTTCTGACTAAAAAAACAACTATTTTTGCCCAGAACCTGTCAATTTTATTTTTTATTGGCTAAAAATCCGATAAATATATTTTCCAGATTTTTCTTTATGTCCTGTCAAAACACGTTTTACATGTACATTAGGTCAGCTGATATTACCTCCCATCTACACCGCTAGAGGTGCTGCTTGCGAGCGAAAAGGCAAATTTGCAACACAATTTGCAAATAACTCGAAGAATATTCGGGAAAGAGACCTGAAATTTTAACTATAAGTTTTTCCAGATTCTACTCTATATACTGTTAAAATTTCAGTCAGATTAGTTACGTATTGTGGACGTGTATAGCCGACATAGATACATACATACATACATACATACATACATACATACATACACTGACTTTTATATATATAGGGATAGGGATGTAGAACATACATTTTAATGCATTTTTTTTGCTCTCCAGCTTTTTCAGCTATATCCTATATGCAGAAAATATTTGAAATTAAATTGTGCTGTTGCCCAGATCCCTTCATTTGTTCCTGGCAGCAGGTAGACAAGGGGGCCATCCGCTTTGTGCTGAGTGGGGCCAATATCATGTGCCCAGGCCTCACCTCCCCCGGGGGCAAGATTGCTCCCCTGCCCAAGGGCAAGGTAGTTGTATCCTTCTTTGGTGGCCTTCTTTCCTTCCATTGGTGGCTTTTCAAACCTTATAGTTTTTGAAAATTAGAGCATTGGGGAAAATGTGTCAGATTTGTTGGCAGTAAAATTAAGAAATAGGTATCTTGGTTGTATAATCAGGAGATGTCATTTTCTTAATTTTTAGCTTTTGCTCTTCACTTTTTGCCATTGAATTGAAGTGTATTTCACACGAAGCGATAGAGTTGTTTCCAAGTTCTTGGAAAGTTGTTTTGTATTTTTTCTATACATAATATACGCAACACACATGTTAACTAATAGAATTCCATCAACTTACACTGAGACAATGGGTATAGACAACATTCTAGTTCTTTGAGACCCCACTAAACTCAGAGAAGGTAATAAGATGTTAAATAAACAAAAAGTGCAGCTGTTTATATCCTGTATATATTATATTTAGGACAACTTTATACTCTAGGTTTTGAATGTACCAATGATATTAAACCTAGCTAAAAACATTTTTCAAATTGTGTGAAATATTGCTTTGTTTTAGAGTGGCTATTTTATTACAAAAAGTGATTTATGTTAGAGATATACAGCTGGATCTCCATTTATCAATGGTTTCATGAAGAAATGTAGGAACTTCAATTTAGACCACAGGTTTAATTTGTATAACATTTATCTTTATTAAAATATTCTTTGTAGCGAGAAAGAAAAATTATTATTAATTATCTATCTAAAAAATATGTCTGTCGATGATGTATGGTTTCAACTCGCAAAGAGTTGGAATTTTTGGCTTGATTTTTGGAGCAATTATTAATGACCTCAAAGGAGGAAGAAATCCAAAATTTCAGGTTTTCATCTCTAATCTTCTTGGAGTTACAATCCAAAAACTCAAAAACAACTATTTATATAGTGTATCAAAGACATAGTGTGCAAGCATGCATGTTCCCCGCTTCAGCCGTATTTAAAGCCAAATAATGATATTTAGATTTTCAAATTCTGCCAAGTTTAATTAGACACAAAGTGTCGATATGTTTGTGGAATCAACAATTTCTGTGTTTTATATATATTTTTATTGGTATATAATTTTTTATGATTCTTTTCAAAATAAAATAATTTTCTACTGCCCTTAATGCAATGATACTGTCCTCAAAGCTTATGTCAATAGTTTAATCAAAATACCTTTTCCAAGTGTTTAGCATTAGTTTCGGTATAAAAGAAAAAAATAGCCAAATGCAATATTACAGCGGTATGGTAGATTAAACTGGCTAAACCGCTGGGAGGGCTCACCACTGATGAGTCAGGCCCTCCCAATATTTTATCATTGCAGTAAGGGAAGTAGAATTTTTTTTTATATTAAAAAGAATCATACGTGTCAAAATAGTTCAGTCAAAATTTCTTATAACAGCATGATAATGCATTATAAAATATATGATTTTTTTTTTTTTTTTTGCCGTTTAAGTTCCTACTCCTAGCTGATTTCTAGCTTAAATTTTGCATCCCTTTTCCTAACGAAATTTTAAGAGCTTTATGACATATTTTCCCATATAGTAACTGAAATTCGAACTTGACTTAATGAATACTAACAGAGGTACTACTAGAGGTACATGTTTGCTAATGTTAAGTAGAACCTATCATAAAATAATTTATTTTATTATTCAGTATTAATGTAAGGAAATTGGTCAATTAATGGAATTAAAACAAAGTGACCACTATTGAGAGGCAGCTTTTTCCTGTATGTATGGCTGTCCTATAATTGTACGTTATAAAAATTTTGAAAAGTTAAAAAAAAATATCCAAACCGTGTGTGCGTGTATGTGGTTATAGTGAACCAGAATCTTGCATTCCGTTGGGGTTCACTATAGAGGGGTTTTACTGTATTATGAATGCTTGTAATTTTTCCGATAGATGGCAGTGGGTCATCAGCAGCATTCAGTTGCTTGAATAACAGGTTTTCTCTTTCATTAATTGATCCACTTTTATCAGCTTTGACCTTTGTTGTTGCCCATTGTAGTGTCCATCAAGTCAAGTTATACTTTAATGAAGGTAAATATATATATATATATTTACCTTCATTTTCAGCCACAATGGCCCCCGTTTCTTGCTGAAGTTCACCCTACCATGTAATCAAACTGGCACACGTGGAAGGAAAAAGTGATTTCTACATGTGGTGCGCTCACAGTAAAAGCAGTCGCTAACTACTCACCATAATTTTCATGGCCTGTACTGTACCACATATAATTGTTATATAAACCATCACTCTAGAGTAAAGAACGGACCACCTATTTCACAGGTCTACACTAAGTTTCTTTATCAACCCTAAAGAGTGTTACAAGGGTAGAAAACCACCTTGTAGACAATCAGCTCATATCATAACAAGGCAATGGCCCCAGAGTCATCCCAGCCAAGGGCAGACAATGTGGATCGATTCTGAGCGACGTGCGGTAGTTGTCCTCCATGGTTCTATTACATCTCTATATATAAAAGTCAATATTCTGAATATAGAGCAATCCATAATATTAATATTTTAAAATACGGCTTATTTTGAATTTAATAAGTTTTATTTATCCAATATTTCGATGGACCAATTGTCCATCTTTTACGAGGTTTTGTTTGGAAGCACACAGGAAGTCGTGTGCTTCAGGTGAGCCACGGACGTCTAACAAGCTTGTTGGGCGATTAACCATCTATGATAATTAGAAAATATATCATTCATATATTTATTTTATTTCATATTTTTTTATTTTAGATATTTATTATGATAATATTCATATTTTTCCCCAGAGTTATTTTATTTGTAATTATTATTTATTTCTTCAATTAATTCAATTGCTAATATTACATTGGTTTTCTTTTGTTTATATTCAATTTTGTTTAAAATCTATATCAATTTCCCTTAGTATACTGGTACAGGCCATGATAATCATGGGTAGAAGTAGGCGACTGCTTTTACTGTAAGTGTACATGTGAAAAACAGTTTGACTTTGCACTTACAAATGTGCCAGAGCCCCGTTTGGTTACTTGCACTCTCTGGTGGGGTTGGACTTTTGCAAGAATCAGGGGCCACTGGAGCATTTTTTTTCAAATCAGAAAAAAGTGCCCAATGCCGGAATCGAACCCGGGTCTTAGCGGTCAAAAGCCAACCGTTTAGACCCTCCTTCCACCGATCCCCAAATATCATTATTGGATTTTAAAAAATATTTATTTTTCCATATTTCGGTTGGCTGACTCAAATGGCTATGGCTTGATAGCGGGTGTTTATTCATTGGTGGAGTGGCAAATGATGTTTGGGTGGTCATTATCTTCTGTTACATTCTCCCATTCGTAATCAGAATTGTCTAAAATATCATTATTTCCATCAAAGGAATATATTTCTGTGTATCAATTGAAGATGAATAAAAAAATATCTGATTCTGAAAAATCAGACGTGAAACATGTTGATACGCTAAGCATGATCAGTAAAATCTCCTTCAAAAAAAAAAAAAAAAAAGTGTGAAATTCTAAACATAAACCAGTAGTAAAACGAGCGGCAAGCAGGAATTTCTGCGAACCCTGAATGAGTCATGCATTTAACAAGGCTTCCGTTCTAAAAATAGAACTGTAGCAGACATTTCTTAAAATTTATAAGCCGATTTGTTTGTGGCCCGTATGGGGCTTACGAGCGTCTGCGATATCCCATGAGAGGTGACACTAGTGTTAAAGGGTTAAGACCTTATTTATTAAATTCAGGAGGTGTATTAATGTGTTTCAGTTCCAGAACTTCTAATTCTTGTATGGTTTTGTAAAGCCCACACATTTTGCTGAATCCACCCCCTTAACTCTGAAGCAGGCCATCATGGCTGAAGGGAAGCAGCATGCCCTGGCCGTGGGCATCATGTCCTTGGATGCTGAAGAAATGTAAGTTGTGTTCTCCCTTTTACTTCTGAGAGATAGTTAGCACTCTAATGGCCATAAATGTTCAAACCATGCCAGGACCTAGGTTGGGATCTGCCATCTATTGAGAAAAACCATGCCTCACATATTCAATGGTACAGTAAAACCAGTCTCCTATTAAATGTTAACACCATGGCTTCTTATGGTCTTAGGGAGGTGCTTTCTCATTGGAGGTTTAGTATCCAAAATCTTTGCTAGAAAAGTTTCCAGAAAAGGCTTTAAAAAAAAAAAGAATTATGGCCATTAGTTAGAGACTCACTGCTCTCTTTAAAATTCATCACATGCCACCTATTGCCATTTATGCCTGTGTGTGAGGGATATATGTGAAAATTACATTTAATCTATCAATACTTCTAAGATATTTAGTCTTATATACATTTTATACTGATTCTCTTGAGAGATGCAGCAAAGGAGTGAAAAAGAGGGAAGAAAAAATTTGAATTTACAAGGTTTATGGGAAATATGTATATATAGTGCCTTAATTATTTTGATATAGTAAAACCTCGCTTTTAAGAACCTGGAATATAGTGAACCTTCCCTTATAATAAACCTAGGATAATCCCTAATTCCATTCCATTGTTATAACAAACTTTCGATATTTAAAATACTAAACTACCCTTAAAACAAACCTAGTTTTAAACCCCAAAATAATAAATTCTATATTTAAAATACTAAGCTCATATACATAACTTAAAATTGTAATGTCTGGTCTCAAAGACACTAATATAAAATAAAATTGTAAATTGTTTATAACCATCTCCCACACATTATTGTAAATATGATGAAAATGCTGAACAAGGAAAAAATAAATTTAACCAAATTCTTCATCAACTAAGCCAGAATAAAGAAAAGTGAACAAATAAACCACCTTGAACTTTAAACAAGCCTGAAAAAAACCTCAAGGATCTGACAATCTGGACCCAAAGACACCTTTATTAAATATAATTGCAAATGAACATTATATATAACCATCCCCCACATATTATTGTAAATATGATGATCTAGGTTGCTCGTTTTCAGCGGCACCTAATAAAGTTATTTTGGAATTTGGAAAATTGTAATTAATAGATTTTTAAAACAACAAATATTTACCATGTTTCACAATTTTTACCATGTAACAAATTTTGCCGCATTGTTTGTTCACATTTACGTTCTATTTTGCACAGAATGTTATAATAAATGTTTGCACATTATAATTTTTACTAAAAGAATAATTTTGCATTTCTCGAACATAAAATAATAAAAAATGTCCCCCTATGTCTTCCAAAATAAAAAAAAAGTAAAGAAAGGAATTCTAAAAAAAAAAGCTATACAAAAGCTTTTCAAAGTGAAATAACACAGGCAAAAATTTCAAAACATGTCAACATAAGAAAATGTAATTTCCATTATAAGAGAAAAGGCTATATTAAAAATTGCTACAAAGAGGAATCAAACCCAACTTTTGCCACGATCTATGGGTTATTGTTAAAATTGAGATGATTTTATAGGTTTTACAGTAATATTGTCTTAAAAAAAAAAAAACTATTTCCAATCTCCACATGCGCTCATAATTCGGGCGCCAGCGGCTGCAGAAAAGCAGACCACAATTTTATTCATCTATGGCACATGTAGAGACCTAAAGCTGTACTGGCTAGCAATAAATGTTAAGGGGGAAATTAGCCAATTCTTTTTGGCTAAACATATTTTAAATAAGATTACGCACATATATAAGATTTTAAAAAAGGATTTTAAAAATATATACGGTTAAAATAGGGAGGAGTTTAATATATATATTGCCACGGGGAAAATTAGGGAAGACAAAAACTTCAGGAGGAGACAACAATTTATTTCAGGCAAGGACAAATTATGAATGGTAAACAAAAGATAAGCCACGTGGGAAATTTACAGAGTAGAACAATGTAATCATAAAATAACCACTCTGTTAATAAAAATAATAAAATTAATAAATACTTTGTTACATAGCTTCTTCCCAATGGGAGCTGTGACCCACAGCTAGCAATTATTGTAGATACGGACATGGATCTGACTTGCTTCTGCCAAGGATTCCATCGAAGTCTTGGAACTTTGTCCCTAGTACCTTTGCGTCTTTTTTTCTTGCGGCGTGAAGAGCGGCTTTGTCGTCGTATCATCTATAGGGACATCGTCATCTTCGAGGGAAGTCTTGGCTTTAGCACGGCAGTGGAATCCTGGAGTAAGTCTCTGAAAATGTAGATCACAGCACCCATGGCTTCAAGGTCTTCTCGGCGATCTTCAGTTTGTCTTCCCTAACTTACCCAGCATCTCCACCAAAATGCCACTTGGAAAATTAGGGAAGAAAAAAACTTCTGGATGGGACAGCAATTTATTTCAGGCAAGGACAAATTATGAATGGTAAACAAAAGATAAGCCATGTGGGAAATTTACAGAGTAGAACAATGTAATCATAAAAATAACCACTCTGTTGATAAAAATAATAAAATTAATAAATACTTTGTTACAATATAAATATAAACTTAAAAAAAAAAAAGGCCTATCACGCCAAAATCCCATATATCCCCACCTAACTTGACATCTAGCAATCCAAATCCAGGATTCGAAAAAGGGCGGCCAAGGCTGCAGCCAGGCCAGCGGCTTGAGCTTTCAGCAAAGCAACTCCCAGTCCTCAACTTCCAAGGAAGAAAAATCAAACTCTTCTCACTATCCTGCTTCCTTGCCCCCAGTGTTGCTGGACTCATCCTACCCCCCAAGGCTATCATCACCCTTCTTTCTGTGAAAAAAATAAAAAAGTATCTTAAAAAATAATTAAAATAAATTAAATATAAAATTATTAAAGAAAAATTCACAAAAAAATAAATAAAGATTAGAAAATATTGAATAAAAAAATATAATTAATATTGTAGGATCTTGGCAACTTGGGAAAGGTTCAGGGCTCGTGGGTAAGCTGGTGTTCTGCCTGAAGATGGTGATTTTTAACACCCACCATGGGCTTGTGGCTTGACCATAGGCATGCTGGGGTCTGGCTTGGTACGGGTGGAGTCAAGTCAAGCACCATAGGTCAGTGGCTTGACTACAGGGAAGGGGTGTCTGAGTCCATCTTGGACTCTGGCTTGGGTTAAAGTCAGCCACAATGGGACATGTGGCTCGACCACCAGGAATGGGTGTTTGAGTCCATCTCAGACTAGCTTAGTAGGGTCAGGTCATCCACCACAGGTCAGGTGGCTTGACCACAGGGAAGGGGCGTCTGAGTCCATCTTGGACTCTGGTTTGTTGTTGTCAAGGCTGAAGGTGGCCTCAGGCTCCATCTCTACACCTCACAATCACTGAGGTTTGCAACTTAGATGGGCAAAGGTGGGACATTATTAGGTTAGGTGGGGTTCTGGGTGATTTTGGCATGCTGTGGTCACAAGGTGTCCTAGCATTAGCATCATCCCCTTTTAGTAGCATAAAATCTAGCTAGTTTACCTAGGCAAAAAAAAATAATCCAAATAAATGGGCCCATGATGCAACAAAATCTATTTTTTATGCCATGAACTATGGTGACTCTAAAGCTGGCAATGGTTTGCATGACAAGTTCAAAACAAAACCAAATCTAGTCTTCAGAAGATCTAGCCTTCACAAACTGGAAGGAAGAAAATTACTTATTAACTTTATTTGAAATGGACAATGCTTGAAGAGTGCTTTTAAGCAACAAGGTATTAGAGACATTTTTTCAAGTAATCTTTATATTATATTTTATTATAAAGATGTTTTAAAATTATTTAATATCCTTTAAAATATAATTAATAAAGCTTTACATAGGATTTGTCTTGATTTTTAAATTAGACATATAGGCTAGACATGTATGCGGATGATAAGAACCTATCATCAAATGGACGTATTATTATTCAGTTTTATAATGTAAGGAAATAGGTCAATTTAGGGAATTAAAACAAAGTGGCCACTTTTAAGAAGTAGCCTTTTCCTGGCAGTCCTTTAATTATACAGCCTAAAATGTTTTGAAAAGTAAAAAAAAAAGCCACAGTTTGGCTAATTTTTTCAACTTTGCAGTTTTTAAACCATATAATTAAAGGATAATCATAAAACAGAAAAAAAAAGCTCTCTCTTAATAATTATCATTTTGCTTCAATTTCCTAAATTGACCATTTCCATACATTAATGCTGTGTATCTAAATGGCTACAAAATATCTTGTGAAAAGAAGATCTTTGATAATAGGTTCTTATCATTAGTATATATGTACTTTATGTGTGTCTAATTAAAAATTGTAAGGCGGGTAATTCGTGATGTCTTCTGTCGGGAATTCATGACAATTCTTCATGTTCTCAGGGTGTTCACAATATATACCCTGCTATAAAAAAATAAAAACTTGTACATATTCTACATGCACTGGGGTTATCATTGATTCATTGACTCTATGCCAAAAAAGTACTCAGAGCCAAAGTTGAGATATAAAAAAACTATATTTTTTAATATTCTATTCGAAAAATCAAACAAAAAAAAGAAAAAGTAATGAGAATATACATATAATTAAACTTGACACTATTATAGATGCATATTATTCTTTTAAAAATTAAACAATATCTACTGCCCTTACTGCAATGGAAAAATTAATGGTTTCATGGCATCACTACTCGTGGTGACATCATCAATAAATACACGCACATCTTCAGATATACAAAGTGTTGTAATATAGCTATGGTATAATAACCAAAACTGTAAAAACAATTCAAATTGCCAGTTCGGCCATCATGCAATGGAAAACAAAATAATAAAGCTAGATTGAGTGACACTCGGCGCCAGCCAGGAGGAAGGTCTCTGAAAAACATGTTGGGGTACCAAATGTGCCCCTTCTTGCTCAAACAGATCTGTTCAGTCTGAGACACGATGATTGACAGATCCCCCAGGACAGACCTGCCTTGACTGGCATCCCCTCCACTTACTCTTTCGCCATCACTGTGGTGTCATGTCTTGTCCTTTTGTGTAATCCCAATCACCCTGAACATAGTGGCCACCACGACTGCAAACAACATGCCACACTACAGCATTAACTACATCACAACATATATATATATATTTAATATTTGAAAAATGGTGGCAAAATTTTTTATAAAATATAGTAAAGCTAGGATATGACTATGAATGAATGATTTCCTAATAAATTGTTGCAGTTACTGTGATGAGTATTTTTGGTTTTTACTGTAAATCTTCAAAAGGATTTCTCTATTTTGATGCTTTGGGGTGGGTTCAGGGAAAAGGATGTTGTAAATATCAAGGAGGTACAGTCTTTTGTTAATACTATTGCATTTTCTTGATACATATCCCTTTGCCTCAAAACAAGCGCCTTACTTATGATATGAAACCTTATAAACACATCGGGTATGCTGCATTTAGCAAACTCTGTCACTTCAACCAGGAGTCAGTGAATAAGGAATTTGGTCAACTCCATCTCCTGAACTTTGTTTGCCATTAACCATGTTATTACACCATCCAGGAAGTTCTTCCAGACTCCTTCCTCTCAGTTGAAAAGTGGTGCCTCTATGAAGCCATTGTTTATGCTTGAGACTTGGTGTTGGGTCGACACTGCACTCTACTATGTGATGAGACAGAGGCGGGGATGGATTTATTTAGGTGAGTGATATTGCAGATCACTCCAATGGGGAGATCTCTTTCCACTTCAGTTGCCGGAAGCACCATGTGTTCTATAAATAAATGTATAACCTCTTTATTCCCGTTATATATAATCCTACTAGCCGAATGACCCGGGCAACGCCCGTGTTTTACCCGACTGTAGATGTTACAATGGTGATCCTTAGGTCGCTGGTTCAAATCCGGCTCGAGGGAGCCGGCGAGCACGTGACCTCCTTGTGCGCGCGCATCCGTGACAGAGGCCGATGAGGAAAGACGGTCGTGACTATATATAGGGTTGGTGCAGATATATAGACATCTTTCGCATCTGTTCTGCCAGTCAAACCAACAATCGCCTTACTCATCTTAATAGGTACCATCCCAACCTTAATTTAATATTTGAAAAAGAAGCGAACATTAGCCTATTTTTACTATATATAAAAATCATTCACATGAAACAACATCAACTACAAACACACAACCGTGTATTAAAAATCTTATAAAATTTTCTTCCTACTGCCCTCTCAGCCATAAAATAAATACTGTAAAACCTTAACTTAACTCACTTGAAGCCTTTAAAACAGAAGAGATGCCGAAAATGTTGAAAAATCTAAAGACTTGCCAATATCCAATATCACTTATTTTAAGTCATTTCTATAACCCCTCTCAGATCTGGAACAGCCAAATTTACAAATCAATATGCAGTATTCCCTATTCATCCATATCTGTTTCAATAGCCTGTCATTTAAAGAAATTTGGAATAAAAAAAATTTTAGAAACTCCCCCAATAACAAAGAATAATAATATTAATTATCCAAATATATAATATTAAGAATAATGTCATATATCATATAGAATGTAAAAAATGCAAAATCAGATTTTTTAGGTGAAACTGGCTGACATTCAAACATAGGAATATCCAAACAAACGAAATATAAACAACAAAGACAATATGTGTGATTTAAGTAGAAGTTTCTCATGGCCATCAAAAAGAATTTTTCCATTACTGTACCCCCTATTTTTGTGATGGATTTTTCTAGGGACACCTTATTTAGCATTCATTTATTGTTACCCTTCAAATGTCCTTTCCCCTTGAAAATTGCACAGTTATGTCTGTGCTACAAGCAAAACCTCGGCTGATAGACGTGGTAAACTCTCTACAATGTGTGAAACTTCAACCACAGGATTAGAGGTAGAATTATATTTACCATTTGGCCTCCCAGGCAATCCCAGTGTTTGTCCCCATCTGGAAACACGTGAAGCATCTGGGGGTTCTGTCTGGCAGCATGAATGTCCTCGCCTTCACGGCTGGTTTTTTAGCCTGTGGGTTTTGTCTTTGTGCTTGCTTGAAGTCCTCTGCCGCCCTTGTTGCTGTTCCGTAGGAGTATTTGCTGGTGTCATGCTTTCCTGCTTCCACCCTCTGTCCAGTTTGCTTGCCTTGTTGAGGAATTTTGTTGCTTCAAAGAATTCAGCCACCTCTCGATTGAGGCCACCAGCAGTAGGCAGTCTTTTGCCGCCAACGTCCACTGTCTCTGTTGATTTAAAAGATGAAAGATCACCTGCCATCGCATGGGCTGTCACAATTATTAGCCACTTCAGTTGTCCTGTTGCTGTCCTGTTCCTTTCCTTACCCTTGTATCAATCTTGGGAAAGATGACGGGCCCCGATTTCCTCCAGGGTCTCCAACTCGGGTATGCTGCATTTAGCAAACTCTGTCACTTCAACCAGGAGTCGTTGAATAAGGAATTTGGTCAACTCCATCTCCTGAACTTTGTTTGCCATTAACCATGTTATTACACCATCCAGAAAGTCCTCCCAGACTACTTCCTCTGGGTTGAAAAGTGGTGCCTCTATGAAAACATTTTTTATGTTTGAGACTTGGTGTTGGGTCGACACTGCACTCCACTATGTGATGAGACAGAGGCGGGGATGGATTTATTTGGGTGAGTGTTATATACTGAGAGGCCACGGTCACTAAGGTCTGGTCCAATGTTGGGTTCGTGGTCCTGTCCAGGAAGGTTGTTGAGTTCTGGGTCTCATCGGGCTAGTTATAAAAGGGTTTGATGCTGAGACATAACATGTTAAAATAATCTTTCGTCAAGATGTATCCCGATAAAGGGGCAAAAGAAAACTGGCACGTTCTCTAACACATTGCTGCGAAAACTGTGGTCAGCAGTGAAATACAAAAATATCCGTCATCTCTGTATTGTTGTTTCTGAATTAAACAATAAAAGAAAAATATATTTAAAGATAAAACATGATTAACAAAAAATAAAATAGTTTTTCCGGCCACATGCATCATCCGGTCGGCTACTTGTTGACACACAACAATATAATAGAACTTCTCAAGAGAGACCAAGATAGTGCTGCTCTCTCTTTGGAGGTTGTTTGTTCATTTAGTTTTTTATTTAACAATGGGTGATCACTTAGAGAAGTGGTAGTTGGTAAAAATTTGATAGGAAAAGGTGTTCAGAGGAGTTAAACAAAACCTTTATGCATCCTCTTATACAGTATTTGAAAGGATTGTTTTGTGTGTAATTTTTATTTTAACTTGAACAAAATTATAGAATATTGCTGTCCAAAAGAAGAGGGACAGACCTTTGTTAGTGTTTCTGAGAGGTATCGTCAAAAACTCTCTCTGGGACTTGACATTTAATCCTGCTCTTCCAATTGCTCCATTCTCTTCTAGTGATATAATAATGTGCTAGTGGCTCTGGGAGTCATCGTCATTCCCTGATGTCTGTGATACAAGTTATCCAGAAATACCCGGAATTGAAACTCACATTTGGCAGTCTTCAAAAGCAATAAATTCTTTCAATGACCCCTGATTTTTGCACAAATCCAGCCCCATTCCAAGTGAAAGTCACTAAACAGGACTCTTGAAACTTGTAAGTGCAAAATTTGAGCTGTTTTAACATTTCTTAGATATGTGGTGCACTTACAGTATCTACAACATTATGTATGTGTGTCCAGCATCAAGGTGAACAAGGGGGTGGGCATTGAGAATGTCCACTACCTGAATGATGGACTTTGGCAGATGAAGCCCATCAAGTGATGTTTTGATACCTTTTGTATTTTTATCTTTCAGAGATCATGTTGAAGGCCCAATTAAAGAATTCTTAGAAAAAAATTGTATGACTATATTTTCAAGATAGCATATCTTTTGTTTTCACATTTTCGTTATATATTTTCAATTATGCTTACCTAATTTCCCTTTCCTTTTAGAAAATAGTAGAGGTGTGTTAGATGTTATGGCAAGCAAGATTGCCAGCTATTACTTCCACAAAGATAAGTGCCACAGATAAGTAGAAATGGTGTTAGGACAGAGTAAGTATTATTCACCAAATCATTTGAATCTTTCCTCTTTTGAGCACACACTCTTAGCCTTTTGTTGGCCAACACATTTCTAACCTTTATTTACCTTTGATTATATATTTTATATATGTCTAACGGTTAAAAGATATATTAATACTAGACGGGTGACCCGGGCTTCGCCCCGGGATTGACCCGTGTGCATATCTACCCGAGTGATATATATTTAGATAAGATTTTTTTAATAATTGTTTGTTATTAGCATTATCTATTTGTTTGCATCAGCATAATTTAATTGTTGATAGAGGGCGCTGTTTGTGAGCTAAGTAGAATAATTTGAATATATAGTTTTACTAATTGATTTATATATATTTTTAAAATAGCCTATCGTCTTCCCCGTATTTTTATACCTATGTATGGAAATTTTGGGTTGAATTAGTGAACTACTGCGAATTTGTATACCGGACATACAAACAAACATACAAACATTGATTTTTATATACAGGGTGATCCAAAAGTCCTGCACAACTTTAAAAATTAATAACTCTGCGAATATTTGCGCTAGAGCAATGCGGTAAACACCATTATGTTCAGAATGCAATGGGATTTTTTATGGCAAATAATGAAAAATTCGAAATTGATTTTAGTTACAACTTTATTCGCTAGAGATAGCACTCTACCAGAATCAGCGATTCAGCGGCCAAATTGTTTGATAAATTAAAAAATATAACTGAACGACACGTATTTTTCCTTTTTGAATACCAGGAAAGAACCCTAATAATATCAAATCATAAATTAATAAAACACCATTTTGCCAAAAGTTAGAAGAAATGGTTAACGATTTTTAAATACAATCTGAGACATGTAAAATAGGTATATGCAAATTAAAACATGTAGCAAAAAAAAAAAACTGATATTTTAGATGCAGTTTGCTGGAATCCTCTCAGCTATTTAAATTTCGAAAATAATAATTTTCTATTTTTTTAAAAATTCAACTCTCTCTCTCAGTATCGATTATATTTATTTTAATTCATTTGAAAAATATTTATCTATCTCTGATGATTTATTTTACTCTGGAATGCTGTTGTTGTTTTTGTTGTGTCCAATAAAGAGCCTGAGATGTCTCCATGCATCTCTATCACAGCAGCAGCAGCATTGTCAACTATCTTGGGTGTGTAAAGCAGCTGCTCTGGGTCTATGTCAATTTTCTGCAAGGCTCCAGGCATGAGAATATGTGGGTAGGTGTTAGTTCCACACCAGGACAGTTGTTGCATGTTCTATAGGTTCTTGTGCCATCTGGATGTATTGTCATCCTTTATAATGTTTTGTTCTAAATCTTGTTATAGTTTTGTCATTTTTCTCTCGGAGTTTATTTCACATATTGATCTTTTCTTATTTTTGTTTAATTATCTTGTATTTTTCAAAAGCATTAGCGTCAAATAATGACATTTGTTCTTTCCTTTGGCTCAACTTTCTGGCTTCCTTTGCAAATTCAACTGCCATATCATTACCCCCAATCCAAACACTGGCAGGAATCCATTGTAGAATGCAGTTATTCTCCAATGATATCAGTTGAGTAAGTAACGAATGTATTTTCTGTGTGATTATAGTATTGCCCTTCTGAATTGCTTCTAGATCAGATATGAAGTCGTTGTACGGTATATTATAATTCCTTCTGCTTGATGCAGGGATGGTTGGTTAAGGCATTCATCAAGGGCTTTCCAGATAGCTGTCAGTTCACAAGTGAAGTTTGATGAAATCTTTCTTGCTCCTTTGATTTTGATGTATGTTCCATCTTTCAGTATTATGTTAATTCCAGCCCCTCCATTACTTATGGTAAGGTCTGATGACCCATCTGTATATGCTGTTAAATAATTTATCTGATCGCATAAACAATTTGTGTCAAGTCCTTTCTTTTTAAGTATGTTTTTGTTCTCTTTTTTTTTATTGCAGGGTTCATTCAGGTTAAGATTGATGATTACATTTGATAGCAATGGGGTAGGAAATATTGGTTATTCTCAAATTTGAAATTCATTATGTTTCATATTTATGCTCTTTCTATTATTGTTGTCGTACTGAAGTGTTGAAGATCTTTTGAGCCTTTCTTTTTGTGTCCAGTTTAAATAGGTTCTATGGGATAGGTGTTCGGTTTCTTTAGTTTTCAAGCTATTGGTGAATTTTATTGTTTTTAATTGTCTTCTGCTTTCAAGTAGGTCTAGACCACATTCTCTCTGAATTTTCTAATTGTTGGTATTTGAAACAGAACCAGTGATTAATTTGGCCGCTTTTGCTTGAACACTGTCTGGTCTTCTTTTTAGTGATGAACTTGAGGGAGCCCAGACGAGTGTTGCATATTCCATTATTGGCATTATTAAGGTGATATATGTTGTTCTGAGAATTTTGGGTTTTGCTCCCCAATTTGTTCCACATAGCCTTCTCAGAATGTTTAGGTTTCTGGTAGCTCTATTTGAGGTGCTAATTATGTGTTCTGTAAATCGCAATTACTCATCAAGTATCACACCTAGGTAATTTGGAGATCAAATTTGATCAATTATATGGTTGTTTTTGCTTATTTTGGAGATAAATTCATGCCTTTTTTCCTGTCAGTGAAGGAGACCTATAGGTTTGTGTTTATTGGGTTTATTGTGATTTTGAGTTTCATTGCCCACTTTTCCAATCCTCTCATTGATGTGTTCAGTATTTTTCTGATATTTCTATACTGCTACTTGTGTGCCATATGGCTATATAATCTGCATAACAGGCAACTTTTGTGTCTTCAGTGAGGATGGATGTTGTTATGGTTGTGTCGTAATTAGACGTACAACAACTCAAACTTAACCATGACTCTTTTTTTTAGCTCTTATTCATTTCGTTTGGCCAACAACAAATGTCCAATTTATATACACATATATTCTTACATAATGAGACTTTAAAGAATGCAAATAATCTTCATCTATTTACATACACAACACATCTCCCCCCTTAATAATACTCCAGTCGGTCTGGGGGTTTCCTGGCTCTCTGAGGTCTAGGACTGCGGCGGGCACTTGCACAGCGGCAGGCTCCGGTTTAGGAGTGCAAGAGGGCACGTGCACATCAACAGGCCCTGGTCTAGGAGTGCAAGAGGGCACGTGCACAGAAGCAGTCTCCTCCTTGTTTCCTGACGTAACCTCTGGTACCTCCTCTTCACTTTATTTCTGACTTCCACCTACAGGCTTCTCTCCTGATGTTCGAGGAAGTATCAAATTTCTTGTCTCCACTTGTTTCTTTCTCACAGGTCGCAATTAATTGATATGCCTCTTATACACGACGCCTCGCAACTTATAAGGTAGTGACGGTAGCTCAATAATTTCCAAAATGGTACCTTTTTACCGTTTAGGTCCAGTTGCATAATTGCGGAAATAAACCTCGCAACTTGTAGTAAACTGCTCCTGCCTTCTTACGGCCTCATGAAATACCTCTCGTGGATTTCCCATCTTGGTATTAAATTCGAGAATCTTGATCTTAAACTTATCTTCATTAGCAGTTCCGCGGGGGAATTCCTTTATTACAGTTTGGGGGAATGCTCTATGAACAAATAGGAATCTTTGTAGATTCGTCTCTAAATCATCCTTCCCATTATTCTTTCTCAAAAGGTTTTTAAACTCTCTTACATATCTCTCAGCTAAACAATTTGTACCAGCATTATATGGACTGGTCTTAGTGTGCCGTATACCATTCATTTTGGTAAATTTCTCGAATTCACCGGAGACAAACTGTCTTCCGTTATCTGTAACCAAAAATTAGGGCAATCCAAATCTGGCAAAAATTTCTCTAAGATGATATATAATCGTTTTGCTGGTAATATCTTTGATGATAAAAATTTCTATCCACTTTGAGTATGCGTCCACGAGAACCAAAAACATTCTTCCCACATGGTTTTTCGGGCCAAGTCCATTCCGAGATGGTAGCCGGGGGCAGGCTTGCCGATTCTTGGCATACTCTACATTCTATAGTTAACTCCTCGATGTTACTGTCTATGCCTGGCCACCAGAAAATACCGTCTGGCAATCATCTTCATTTTAACAATCCCCATGTGTATTTCATGCAAGTCATTTAAAATTAAAGATCTTAATTTTTGGGGAATTACCACTCTTTCACGCCATTGAAGACAATCAAACTTAATTCCTCATTGATCTTATAATGAGGAGCTAGTGGGTTTTCTCTCGGTACCCTTGTGAATTTCCAGTCGCCTTCTCTAACATTCCTTAATACTATAGACAGTTTTTTATCTTGGGGCGTCTCGTATGCCACCTCCATAAAAAGAACGGTACTTCATTCAACTTCCTGAGAAGAAGTACCTGGTCCCCATCAAGTCTCCCTGACACTCGATTCTAAAGGAAGACGTGACAATGCGTCAACATTGGAATTATCACTAGTTTTTCGAAATTCCACAGTATAAATAAATGCAGCTAATTTTAAGAACCATCTTTTAATTCTGGATGATGCACATATGGGAAATGTTTTATGAGGTGAAAATATATGAATTAAGGGTCGGTTGTCTGTGACTAATACAAATTTTCGTCCCAGTAAGTATTGTCTGAATTTCTCAACGCCAAAGGTTATGCTTAACGCTTTCTTTTCTAGTTGAGAGAAACGTTTTTTCCGCTTCAGTTAATGTTCTAGAAGCAAAAGCTATAGGGCATTCTTCCTTTCTATCATTTCTATGACTCAGAATTACGCCTAGTAATGATTTACATTTTTAAAATAACATTCGATATTCTTTCGTCCAATTCCTTCTACAATTTTTATTCAAAAGTTGATAGAATAGCGCTAAAATGTTTGCTATATTATTTATGAATCTATAATAATAAATTAAGAGTCCTATGAAAGATCTTAATTGCTAAACATTCTTTAGGTTCAGGCGCCTCTATCACTGCTTTAATTTTATTTTCTAAGGGATGCAGTCCATATTTATCCATTTTAAACCCTAAATATTCCACCGGTTTCTTTTTAAATTTACATTTATATCTGTTTAACTTTAAACCCTTTTCTAGCAATCATCTAAACACTAGATCCAACTTTTGTTCATGATCTTCAAAGTCTTTCCTGCAACCAAAATACCATCTATGTAGCAGGCCACACCTGGCAAATCAGCAAATAGACCTTCCATAATCCTCTGAAATTTATTTGGTGCTTCCGCTACGTCATATGGTAGTCTTTTATAAGAAAACAACCTCTTTGTTGTGTTTATATCAACAACAGCTTTGGCTTCTTTCTCTAACATTACTTGTAAGTAAGCCTATGATAGGTCTAGAGTCGAAAGTACGGTGCTTGTAGATAATTTTGAAAAGATCTCATCGATCGATGGAATGGGATACCTATCTAATTCTATTGCTTTATTAGCTGTACATCTAAAATCACCACATATGCTTACACTACCATCCTTTTTTAATACCGGTACTATTGGAGCGGTCCAATATGCATGAACTATCTCTATATATATAAAAGTCAATTCCTGTCTGTCTGTCTGTTTCGCGATAAACTCAAAAACTACTGAACCAATTGGTTCCAAATTTTGCATGTCGCTTTTTATAAACCTGAGGAAAATATTTGGCTACATTTTGCTTATTATTTTTGGCTATTTCTTTTTTTAATTTGAAGAACTATTTTTTTACGCGGAGTAATCCGGAATGGAATGAATACCCAAATAAGGCCATTTTGTATACGCATCGGTGGCTCAGTGGTAGAATGCTCGCCTGCCACGCGGGCGGCCCAGGTTCGATTCCCGGCCGATGCATTTTTTTAAAACAATTTTTAAAACTCATTTATATTATATCTTCTATATATATAAAAATGAATGTTTGTATGTTTGTTTGTTTGTTGGTTTGTATGTCCGGTATACAAATTCGCAGTAGTTCACTAATTCAAACCAAAATTTCCATACATAGGTAAAAAAATACGAGGAAAACGATAGGCTATTTTAAATTATATATAAATTAAATATTAAAACTATATATTCAAATTATTCTACTTAGCTCACGAACAGCGCCCTCTATCAAGGTTATAAATACGTTTAAAATCGAAATCTTCTCAAAATTTTATTAATAATAGTGTTCGCTTAATAATTAGAATACTTGATCTAAATCGAAATATTTATAGACGCTCGCTCGATTTGAAGATTTATATCGTAACTAATCTGACTGTAAAGTTTGGAGCGGGACGTTTCACAAGAGTGACATCCACGGCGCCAATTTATAATTGTAACGAATAGTGTTTGAATAAAACATTTAATCGGGTAAACCCGGGCGTTGCCCGGGTCATTCGTCTAGTAGGTTATAAAATCCAAGAATTCACTAAATGATCAATTTCATTCTCTACTTTGTTTTTTAGAGAGAAAGGTAAACTTCTGGCCTTACAAAACACAGGAGTCACATTGTTGGAGTTTATATTTATTATTTTAATATTACTCTGTGAATGTTTATATTATGTTTGACCAGGAGTGCCTGGTCACGTGTGTATTTATTGTATATATATAGTGTGGTTGAAAATAAAAGGCGTGAGTGTGAATAGTATCTTGGTCGTGCTTCTTTCTCTCTTCGCCTGGGCATTGGAATCACCATTGGGGTGTCGTCTTGGCTAGATCAGACTTATACAGTCCTCTGAATATATACGGCCTTTTGTCGTTAAGGAAAAAGAAACCTTAACATTTGGTCCCTCGAGCCGGATTCTAAAAGAGAATCACTAAAGAAAAGGCCAAAGAATTAAAGCCAAAAGGGCCAAAGCTAAAGAAGTTGGAGCCAAAGAGGTTGAGGCTAAATAGGATAAAGATCAAGAAGTTGAAGTTTGAATAAGAAGAAGTTGAAAGGATAAAGCTTCAGAAGGCAAAGTTTAAGAAATATTAAGATTAAACAAAGTAGATTGTCGAAATTTAGAGAAGATATGTAAACTAGCCTTTATTTAAATTTGTTAATTGAGAAATTTAAGATGGATAAAAATGAGAAATTAAGAACGCTGCTGCGATCATCGGTGACAAAAGGTATAAAAGAAATCGAGACTGAATTTAATAAAGAGTGTCCTTCTCGGGACTCTATCTTGGTCGAGTTTAAATTGCTGGAGATTGATGTGGGCCGGCTGAGGAGCGCGAATTCCCAGATTGAGGAGTTAATGCTGGACGATGAGAGCACCACTGTGCAGGAATTGGACAAAGAGCAGGATTTGGTCAAGCAGTATGAGAGGAGCTTTCTGCTAATAGAGAAGAAAGTAAAAGAATATCTCAATCCTAGGGGAAATCTAAATGGAACAAGAATTTGCCGATTACCCAAATTGGATTTGAAGATCTGCGATGGAAGCAGTTTAGAATTCAGGATGAGTGAGAAGCCAAGGGTTGTAGGAGTTACCTTGATGAAAGGAGTTGATCCAGCTTCTATTAAGGAAGATGCTGGGATTGTGGTATCATCCGAGCAAATGGTAGAAGAGACATCCCCACAGATTGCAGTTGACGAAAGTCATAGGGCTGAAGTTGAGAAGGGATCCGTTGAATCAGATGAAGAGAAAGGGCTGGATGTGGAACAAGGAATGGATTCAAAGAACACTGAAGAAGTGAGGCTACTATATGCAGAACAAGGCACTGATTCAGAGGTGGAAGCAAGACAAACTGGAGATGTGGAATTTAAAGTAAAGGGATGCTATTTTCCCGATCGCCCTGTATTTGAGTGTGGGTCCAAAACGACGCCTATACGGCCAGTGTTTGACGACGCTTCCTGTCGAGGAAACGGCGGACTCGCCTTGAGGTGGTTTTTGAGGAGGAGACCCAGTCTATTGAGAGGAATCCCTGAGATAAGGATAAAACTTCGGGAAAATAGATTCGGAGTTTTGGCCGACATGAGAAGATATTTCCGGTTGATGGCCATTAAGGAGAATGATTGGGACTACCTCAGATTTCTTTGGAAGAAAAAAATGGATAACTGATGGTTTTGGGGCAGGAAATGGTTGTAGATGATTTTAATTAAGTGCCCCGTACCTCAAAATCCGGAAGAAAGGGAAATAGTTGAATATGATGATGTAAAGGTTGGAGAAAGTAAAACGCTTTCTAAGCGGGGTTGTACTGTCCAGATCACCTATGTGAAGAGAGAACCAATAGAAAAAAGTTCAATTGGCAAATATCTTCCAAACAATGGGGTGCAACTTGTATCGAAGGAGGCTGTTTCTGGAACTGTAATAGCTCCAATATTATATGCTCGCCAGTTCTCCAAAGGGACAAGTGCCTACTCCAGCGAAAAATCTTAATTTAGGAGTCAAGTCTCCAGAAAAGTCTGGTAAAAGTGCTAAACTGGAAAGGATTGCGAATCCGGTAGATATTAGGAATATAATATTAAGTGGTTTGAGATCTCTAAAGAAGATTTCAGAATCCTATGACTGCTCTAAGCCTTAAGACGATACCTCTGGGCCTTCAGACGATACCTCTAGGCCTTCAGACGATACACCTAAGCCTTCAGACGATACCTCTGGGCCTTCAGACGATACCTCTGAGCCTTCAGACGATACCTCTAAGCCTTCAGACGATACCTCTGGGCCTGCAGACGATGCCTCGGAATCAGATCCTGATTCTTCAAAAGGTAAAGCTCGGGGTTCTCAAGAAGTTCCAGAGATTGCAGTGGAGGATTCTGACGAAAGAGGAAAGAATGCCCCCTGCAAGGTGGCTTATGGGCAGAGTGGTGGAGACACATCCTGGGAAGGACGGCCTAGTGCGGGTTGTTTCGGTGCGGACATCGGTTGGAGTGCTCCGAAGACTATTGGTGAAGCTGGTGCTGCTTCCGGTGGCCCCTCCGGAACTTGATGTGACCCATCAACTCGGGGAGGAATGTTGGAGTTTATATTTATTATTTTAATATTACTCTGTGAATGTTTATATTATGTTTGACCAGGAGTGCCTGGTCACGTGTGTATTTATTGTATATATATAGTGTGGTTGAAAATAAAAGGCGTGAGTGTGAATAGTATCTTGGTCGTGCTTTTTTCTCTCTTCGCCTGGGCATTGGAATCACCATTGGGGTGTCGCCTGGGCATAGGATTCACCATTGGGGTGTCGTCTTGGCTAGATCAGACTTATACAGTCCTCTGAATATATACTCTGAATATATTGTCGTTAAGGAAAAAGAAACCTTAACACACATCCATTTTTTAAATTAAAATTTATTTTAACATCCTTTTGACAGCCCAAATCTTTTTTAAACAAATCTACATATCTATCAATCAAACTATTTCTATTAGATTCATTATTTAAATTTTTATTGCTAAACAATCTAGAATTATCAAGTTTTAACTGTTTAAGCCATTCTCTTTCTAACAAAATCACCTGGATTTTTCATCCACAACTATTAATCATAAATATTGGTTGGCTTCTTTTACAAAAACATTTATTTGCCCTATAATCTCTATTGATTTACCACAAAAGGATTTTAATCTTAAATTTGTTGGAAATAATTTTTACCTTGCCAATAAATCTTATAAATATCTTTAGGTATTAACGTAACTGGACTTCCTGTATCAATTGTAAAGCACAAATAATAATCATCTACTGTTAAATTTATTGTGGCATCAGTTTCGCCCTGTACAGAATATATAGAGTCCTCTTGTACAAATTTACATCCCCACATTCTTTTACTAGCTTTGCAGACCCTACTTAAATGAGCCAGTTTATTACATTTTAAAACAAGTCTTTGTTCTTTGAGGTAAAACAGATGCCACGTGTGAATGTCTTTCACCACATCTATAACACACTATTTTGCCTTTGCCACTTTGCCTGAAAGGTCTATGCTGCGCCGTACTATTATTGTACTCACCCTTTTTATCCTTTCCATTTGCAGGGGATATCTTGGCCACGAATTTATCTTGTAATTCTCTTGTTTTTATCTCCGCCAGTTCGACCGAGATCGCCACTGCAAAACTTTATCCAGGGTGACATCGTCGTTTTCTTGTAGTAGCTTCTTTTGCAGGCTTTCCGACTTGATTCCAGCCAAAAAACGGTCTCGCATCATGGTTCCTAACATATCGCCGAAATTACAATTTATTGCTAAATGTTTCAATTCTCTAAGATATTCCGAAATTGATTCTCCTTCCTGTTGAATTCTCTTTAAAAATCTGCATCGCTGTGGTATCACTTTCTTATTTGGATCCAAATGCAGCTTAATTATTTGAATGATAGTATCATAGGGTTGATCTTTCATTAGACCAGGAAGAAAATGTCGTTTCCCTGCTTCAAAGTTTCAGAATCTGGTAGCGAGGTAAAAATCAGCACTTTAATCTCCTCCTTCAGATGCCAAAAAGAAAGCCTCAAATATTTTTACAAAAAGATCGAAGTGTCCTCCACTGGGCTATAGCATCTAAAAGGTACTATTAACTTTGAACTTGTCATGCTGATCTTTTCTACTCCTTTGTTTTCTTGATCCAGATAGTTTAAAAGATGTAGTTGTTATACTTGCATAGACGCCGTTTTCCTCAGCTTTTTACTGGCTCTGTAGATCGCGCATCCTCGTCGCCATTTTGTTGTGTCGTAATTAGACGTACAAGAGCTCAAACTTGACCATGGCCAACAACAAATGTCCAATTTATATATACATTTATTTTTACATAATGAGGCTTTAAATAATACAAATAATATTATCTATTTACATAAACAACAGTTAATATATAGCTAGAAGAGTAGAGGACTGAGCACAGATCCCTGAGGTACACCAGCCCATGTTCTTCGGTCCTTGGAAAAGGATCCATTGACCCGAACCTTTATCCTTCTTCCCCTTAAGAAGTCTGCAATCCAGATTAAGGTTTTTCCTCTTACTCCGATGTTGTGCAGCCTTTCAAATAATTTCTACACTCGATCAAAAGCTGAGGTCAT
Source organism: Cordylochernes scorpioides (assembly GCA_030710605.1). NCBI lineage: Eukaryota > Metazoa > Arthropoda > Arachnida > Pseudoscorpiones > Chernetidae > Cordylochernes > Cordylochernes scorpioides. The sequence goes on along the minus strand of CP092875.1, from coordinate 16,604,061 downwards.
ATCCAGGAATATGGCCGTTGTCTTCTTTTGCGGTTTTTCCTAGAAATATATTATTGATTGACAGAAGTAGAACAGTTGATCAGGTGTACAGTGTCTGGATCTATAGAGAGTTTGGTAGAAGTTTATTTTATTATTGTTAGTGAGCCAGACTATGAGCCTAGAGTGGATAATTCGTTCTGTTATTTTACAAAGTATGCTGGTAAGAGCAATTGGCCGATAGTTCTTGGATTCCTTGGCATCTTTGTTTGGTTTCAGTATTGGCACTATATTTGATATCTTCCAATTCTTTGGTAGTTTACCAGTTTGCCATGAAATCTTCAGTATTCGTAGGAGTTGATTTTTAGCTTCGTCTCCAAAGTGTTTAATCATAAAGATTAGAGCATATCCAGGTGACATCTTGGATTTAACTTTCCTATTGATGAGTTTAGCTCGTTCAGTGTGAAGTCTCTCGGGTAAATATCTTGTGTTAATGGTAATTTCTTACTTGTTTAACTAACCTTGTTACATTATTTTTAGATTCCTGCCTTCATTCGTATAGTTGAGTCTGGAAGTGCTTGAAAGATATTCAGCAATTATTTCAGCCATCTGTTTGTTCGTTCTCGCTATTCATATCGGTTAGAGTATTGAAGGATTAGTGATGGCTTTCCTTTTTTGGATCCATTTTTTTTTCGCAGAATTCTGCCCATTTTTCTTGTTTGAATATCCAAATTTCTTGTTCTATTTTGTGACTAATTTCAATGAGTTCCTTTATGATTTCTTCTGTTTTATTTGTTTTAAGAAGTTCATTGATATTGTCTCTCTCTGCAATCATTGCCTCGATATTGTGGTCCTTCCAGTAAAGTATTCACAGGTCTTTACGTCTACCTCTAGGTATCGATACTTTTGCAGCTTTGGATATGTTCGAAGAGAATTTTTCCAATTTTTTGTCAATCGTTCTGTGAATTTTTTCCAGTGTTCTTCTATTCTGTTCAAATCAATAGGCTTGAAGGATAAGTCTCTTTTGAATACATTTATTTCAAGCTTTCGGGCTCAACCGCCCTTCGACAGTTCCTGTCGAAGGGCGGTTGAGCCCGAAAGCTTGAAATAAATGTATTCAAAAGAGACTTATCCCTCAAGCCTATTGATTTGAACATAATATTATGGGATTACCTATTAATAGTTCTTCTATTCTGTTGGACATTCTCAATTTTGAAGTTTAGGGTTGTTAAAATTGGTCTGTGGTCACTGATTGCACCTCTCAGGATTTTCTATTGTGTTGTGGGTGCGATTTTGTAATTTATCGCTGTGATGTCTATTGCGGATTCTGTGCCTGTGGACATGGATAGATAGGTGTTCTTTTCGTTATTTAACGGTGTAAGGTCGAGGTCGGTTAGCATGTCCTCAACCTGCTGACCTTTGTTATCCTGGACAGCTGATCCCCAAGTTGGTCTTTCGGCATTAAAATCACCAAGTATGATTGCGATATCCGAAGACGCTATACTTAATGTCTCTAGCAGGCCTGTATTGATGCTAGTATTATCGTGGTGATAAACATCTATGATTGGAATTGTTTTATCTGTAAGATAGATTTCTATTGCCTGATCTTCTGTCGTGCTTTCTCTAGGGTTACTCTGATTATAGGCGATTTCCTTAAATTTGATTTCTAGAGTTTTAATCAAAACGGCAAGTCCTCCTCCGAATTTTCCCGGTCTGTCCTATCGTAGTGTTGTATAATCTTTAATATTGAATCTCGGATTCTGATTCAATTTTGTCTCCTGAGGACAAGTAATATGTACATTGTTGTCACAGAGAAGACAAGTCAGCTCTTTATTTTCCTCTTGGTACCATTTATATTGAGTTTAGTAGATTGAATTGTGTCCTCGTAGTAGATTTCTCATCATGAGCTCGAGCTGCAGCTCCTGACGCGGCGGTTACCCCGGACGCGGTAGCATTACTGGAGATATCAGTTTTGCTCTTCATTTGAAAATGGGTGCCGTTGCAACGTTAGTCATTTTGGAAACGAACCAGAATTTGGTCAAATATTCCAAGGGTCCAGGGGGGACCACAAGGAGGTGTGGTCGGACTTCTCCCCTTCCCCCTGGAATGCCGTCACTACAGGATAAAGCACTCTTGGTAAATTTTTTAAATTGTTATTCAGAATCTGCCACTGAAGCTTTACGAGCGTTTCGTTCCTTTAAAGATATTCGAAGCGGTAAAGGACCAATGGGTTGCTAATCTCTAAAGCGATTGATTAAAAGTTTTGAGGAAACTGGATCTCTGAAAGCAAAACCTCGGAGTGGAAGACCATCGACATGCAAGTCAATGGCTGTTACGGTTTTGCAGAATGCTGAAGCTATTGAAACGTTATCCACGTATGGAGAAGTAAGTGCTAGACAAGTTTCTCGACAAATGGGGATTTCGTATGGAACAGTTTGGAGAGAACACACATTTAGAATTTTTCTATAAAAATACCCTAACAAAATTCAAAGTTTTCACGAGTTGAAAGTCAGCGATTTTGAGAAACGTCAAGAATTCGCTGCATGGGTTTTCCGGAAAATTGATATTGATGAAAACTGGCTGTCAAATGTTCTAAGAACAGATGATGCTTACTTTTATCTAAAGGGAGAATTTAACATTCAAAACAGCCGCATTTGGGCAACAGAAAACCCTAGGATTCTTACAGAAATGCCACTTCATCAGCCCAGAGTTACAGTTTTGTGTGGGTTCACTTCTTCTTTTATTATTGGGCCATTTTTCTTTGAAAAAATCAATGGAAGAACTTTTAAAACCGTTTTTGTAACTAGGGAACGTTATGTTCAACTTTTGAGAGAATAGGTTATTCCCATATTGCAGGACAGACAAGCACTAAGCGAAATAACATTCATGCAAGATGGAGGACCTCCTCATATCTCCCACGGTGCCAAACAATTGCTGCAGGATACTTTCGGTGAAATTCGTTGATAAGTCGCCACTTAATATACCAGTGGCCTCCAATATCATCAGACTTGACGCCTTACAATTTCGGTTATGGGGGTACATTAAGTCGCGTTTTTATTGATGCCGGCCTACCACATTGGCCATGTTGAAGGCTTCTATCAGATGGCACGTTTTATAAATTTCAACTATTTAATTGTGACCATTCTGTCATCTATCGTCTGCAGGCAGTGTTTGAGAATGAAGGGCGCCACATTGAGCAAGGATTGTGACCTAATACAAGAGAGAAGGCAGTTACCTCATGTGTTATATTTTGCAGCTTTTTGTTTTGGGTTATGGGAATAATAAATGCTGTCCTCACATCTTGACTTTTTTTTTCTGTGAACAGTAATTTTTTGTTTGTCATTTGCCCACATCTTATATTATGTCGTGCAGGCCAAAGTGTTATAACTTCTCGAAAAACACTGGTATACACAATTTTACCCCTTATGTTTAGTTTATCGCTTTTCGCTCATTAGAAGAAATAGCATAAGGAATATTCTCTGTATCCCCACCCCCCAACCTTAGAAATTTGCGCAAAAAATAATACAAAATGATTTTACTACCACGTTTTTCAACGCAAAAGGTCGATTTAAAAATGATTTTTTTTAGGGGATACATTTTCAAAATTATGTACAGTATAATAAACAATGATAACATTTGACAAACCCATAGGATATTTGGAATAAAGTACGACAAATATATTTTGTCACTCCCCTCTATATTTCATTTTTGGATCATGACAAATATCCAGTTAAATAGTCAAGTGTCGTCAATTAGTCAAGAAACTACACATTCCTTATAGCACGAAATCCTATTAGTAGTGTCATCATACTTTTTGGTACTATATTAACATTTCAAAAATCGTGTATTGATATCAGTAGTTATTTTCAAACATTCAATCTATTTCACAAATCTCCATCTAAAATATAAATATATTTTTGCTACATGTTTTAATTTGCATATACCTATTTTACATATCTCAGATTGTATTTAAAAATCGTCAACCAATTCTTCTAACTTTTGGCGAAATGGTGTTTTATTAATTTATCATTTGATATTATTAGGGTTCTTTCCTGGTATTCAAAAAGGAAAAATATGTGTCGTTCAGTTATATTTTTCAATTTATCAAACAATTTGGCAGCTGAATCTCTGATTCTGGTAGAGCGCCATCTAGCGAATAAAGTTGTAACTAAAATCAATTTCGAATTTTTCATTATTTGCCATAAAATTCCCATTGCATCCTGAACACAATGGTGTTTACCGCATTGCTCTAGCGCAAATATTCGCGGAGTTATTAATTTTTAAAGTTGTGCGGGACTTTCGGATCACCCTGTATTTTAATTAATTTGCAGAGTTTTAAAAACGCCTTCAGTAACATTGCAGTACACTAATCCTTGTTCTTCAAAAAAAAAGGCAAAAAACATTGTTCCATATTACGATAGACAGATATTTTGGTTTGTGGTAACAAGAGGTTCCTTTGCTTTAATATTGATCCAAGGATTTCTGCTGCTTTATTTGATAACCCTAGATCCCTAACTAGATCATTTAATGATGCCTGATCAAATAAATGTGGAATTCCACTTTCATTTGAAATAAATTCAGGGTCTTCTAATTGATCGATCATCTGCAAATGCTGTGTGCTGATCATCCTTTTTGATATAGGATACTTGAACCGCTTTAGAAATCGGTATGGAATTCTCGAGGTCGCGAAGAATAGGTTACCTAGCTGATGGTATATCAGGATACAAGTTAGTTTGTATCTTTTTGCTATTAAGGCCTGTGATTTTGCAGAAACAGAAATAACAATCGTCATGGTGATTTTTTTTGGTTCTCGACAAACCATTGGTACACCAAAGGGACCTTTTGATTTCCCCGATTTCCATTGCAAAAGCCCTTGATAGCACATTCCGCACACACTATGGGGGCACCACCACTTGTCTTGATCCCAATTGTCTTTGGCCACACCAACATATTCTTTATAGCATTCTTTTATCTTTGGGGTGATACGTTTCCTCTGTTGGTAATTGTAAATTTTCCACAAATGTAGTAGAACATTTCTGGATTAGCTTTGCATTTACGCGGCATTATTTATTTATTTAAAAATATTTATGAAAATAAATGTATTGTTAAACAGTTTCTTGATATAAAATTGCAATGGTATGCATTTCATCTAAATGATGATTAAATTTTATGCTTACAAAGTCAATACTTTAAATTATGTAATACAATGGTGTACAAGAAATAAGCTAAAGCTAAGCCAGGAGAAAACCGGCTTAATACATATGCGCGACAAACAAAAGATTCCAATGGGAACTCCAAACTTCATAATAAAACCGGTAGAAGAAGTAAAATTTTTCTAATCACAGAATTAAGTCAAAAATTAACTTCACACCCCACATTAATGATTTTCTTTGTAAAACCAATCTTATGAAAAATCTGTTATTTTCACTCTGTGGAAAAATGTGGGGATTGGATGCTAAAAAAAAGATTAATTTTATATAAAACTCTTTTCAGGCCAATACTAACCTATGGATCTGAAATATGGTATAAATCTACTTATATAATTGCCTTATTCTGTCTGTCTGTCTGAAGCTCACGGATAGAATGCGCGCCCATTGGCTGCCGGATGAACACGTGACCTCCCTGCCCCCCTCTAGACAACCCTGTTATCAGCTGTGTGATACATACACCTGTCTATAGCGGCCATTCTAGACAACCCTGTTATCAGCAGTGTGTTACATCCACCTGTCTATACAGACCACCCTGTCTATAGCGGCCACTCTAGACACCCCTGTTATCAGCAGTGTGCTACATCCACCTGTCTATACAGACCACCCTGTCTATTGCGGTCGCTCTAGTCAACCCTGTTATCATCAGTGTGTTACATTCACCTGTCTATACAGACCACCCTGTCTATAGCGGTCACTTAAGCAACCCTGTTATCAGCAGTGTGATACATACACCTGTCTATACAGACCACCCTGTCTATAGCGACCACTCTAGACAACCCTGTTATCAGCAGTGTGATACATACACCTGTCTATACAGACCACCCTGTCTATAGCGACCACTCTAGACAACCCTGTTATCAGCAGTGTGTTACATCCACCTGTCTATACAGACCACCCTGTCTATAGCGGTCACTTTAGGCAACCCTGTTATCAGCTGTGTGATACATCCACCTGTCTATACAGACCACCATGTCTATAGCGGCCACTCTAGACAACCCTGTTATCAGCTGTGTGATACATCCACCTGTCTATACAGACCACCCTGTCTATAGCGGCCACTCTAGACAACCCTGTTATCAGCAGTGTGTTACATCCACCTGTCTATACAGACCACTCTGTCTATAGGGGCCACTCTAGACAACCCTGTTATCAGCTGTGTGATACATCCACCTGTCTATACAGACCACCCTGGCTATAGCGGCCACCCTAGACAACCCTGTTATCAGCTGCGTGATACATCCACCTGTCTATACAGACCACCCTGTCTATAGCGACCACTCTAGACAACCCTGTTAACAGCAGTGTGACACATACACCTGTCTATACAGACCACCCTGTCTATAGCGGCCACCCTAGACAACCCTGTTATCGGCTGTGTGATACATACACCTGTCTATACAGACCACCCTGTCTATAGCGACCACCCAAGACAACGTTTTTAAAATATATTCGCACTCGGGTAAACCCCGGGCGTTGCCCGGGCCATTCGTCTAGTTTATTAATAAAAGAAGTAAGCAAAGATTAAACTCTCAGCAAAATCAGATTCTTCTTTGGGTAGTAAGAGCTTATAAAACGACCTCATCAAATTGCATTCATAGTTTGGCAAAAATAGCTATTTTCACAGATCACATATAATCGTTGGTAATAAAATACGAATTGGCCAATTTATCAAAAGAAGAAATTAATTTATTTTTTTTTAGACCGCATGCTCCAACTATAATTCAAAACTTCATAGAATCAAGAATGGCTGAAACTATAGCGAACACTAATGCAACATTCCGAAAAATTTCCCATTTGGAATTCCTTTTTATTTTCGTCAGAATTTTTATAACTCACAGTTCATCACAAATCATGGTAATTTTGGAGAATTTCTGTCGAAAATCGGGGCAGCGGATGATCCTAGCTGATTCTGTGGAAAAGAGAAAACCAAGACTCAATACATTTATTATTAGAATGTCCGATATTTCACAGCTACAGAAGTAATCATTTTTATTCCATCGAAGAAATTTGCGAATTTGTATATAACAAAGGCACTTATGTAAAATTCAATAATTTTTGTAAATTAATTTTAGATTTTCTCTTCTGTTTGAGAAAACCATTGTTTCAGTTTTAATTATGTTTTTAGTCCGGTTATTGAATTGTATATAATGAAATATATATATATATAGGTTGCAAAAATGTATTTAGGCGCAAGTATCCCGAGCTGAGATATCGCGTCCGATATTTCAAATAAAATTTTAAAAAAGAAAGACAAGAGATATCACAACAAAATTTATTTTGTAGAAAACATGTTGGCCAAGTATCAAATGATTAAATTTATAGACTTCTGCGAAGTGTGGTTCCTGCCTGAATCAGTAGCCAGAATAGGCGCCGTTGTTGGAGATACCACTGCCACACGCCTCGGCATTGATTTAAAGAGACTTTGGATGTGTTCTTGGGGCACAGCAGACCAAGCAGCTTCCGCACGTTGTCAAAGTTGATCTGGTGTGGCAGCTGGGGATGTAATCTGGGTCAATCGTTGAGCAACCATGGACCACATGTTTTCTATCGGCGAAAGATCCGGACAGCGAGCCGGCCAGGGAAGCAATTCAATCTGGCGATTGACGAAGAATCTATAGAAAATGCGTGCCACGTAAGGAAGGACAACTGGCTTCAATACCTCGAAGATGTAGCGTTGTCTGTTTAAAGTATCGGCAATGCCTTCTAGAAAAGTGCGAGAGTGATATCCAATACCGCCTCATACCATAATACCCGGTGCAGGACCAGTGTGGCGGTGCATAACACAGCTGTTCAGCATCCTCTCTCCACGGTGTCTCCAGACTTGAATCCGACCATCGTGGTGTTGCAGACAGAAGCGTGACTCATAAGAAAAGACAATTTCATTCCATTCTGCCGTCCACATCCTTCTTTCACGGCACCATTGGCGGCGGAGACGTCTGTGGTTCTGCGTCAAGGGTAGTAGACGAAGCAATGGGCGTCTTGCGGACAGACCACTCTGCTGTAAACGTCGTCGAATGGTACGCGCAGATACTGGATGTTGCGTTACAGACTGAATGTGCTCTGCTACGGTTCGTGATGTGACTGAGCGATCTGTCACTGCCATGCGCATAATTTGCCTGTCAGCACGTGAAGTGGTGCACTGAGGTGGATGCGATCGAACACGTCGGTCCGTTGGTTCTTCCTGCATTCAACGATCACATATCCGCATTACAGTTGTTTGGTTTCGTCCAACATTTCCCTGAAAGATAAGCCACAATATCGGTAGGCTACTTTCCTTCTTCTGTCGAACTCGGATACTTGATCAAAATATGATCTCTGTTTTCTACAAGGCCAAAAAAAATAAATAAGAAAAACAAAATTGCCGAACTTGAAATCGTCGAAATTTCCAAGCCTTAAATAGTGCTTTAAAGTTGGAGCCACAGGCGCGCGTGATGTGCGTCTGCGCTGAAATTCTAATCAATTGCATATCTCACCTCCGCTAATGCATGTTGTAAATTTCATGTTATTTGCCTGCTTCTTTCAGGGTGTTGCATTTACGGTGACCAGCACTTTTATGTGTAAATTATATTTTACCAATAATGCCAACCTACAGGCAACCCCGACAGAGACGGGCGGCTGCCCGGCTGTGCCAGTCCCGTCACTCCCTCTGGTTGCCTGGGTCCCTCTTTCAACTTATGTGCATATTTCTCTCCCCACCTTTTATTACCACGCGCACATATCTATATATAAAAAACAAAGTCGTGTTAATTGCTACACTATTTATAACTCAAGAACGGCTGAACCGATTTGGATGAAAATTGGTAGAGAGGTAGCTTAGAACCAGCAGACGGACATAGGATACTTTTTATCCCGTTCGACCGCGTCAAGAATGGCTGAATTGTCAAATACATTCATTTATACAGATATATCAGAAACGCATGCACGAGCGCGCAACTCTGAGAGGCTTACCCACGAGCTTACAGGTTGCATGCTAAAAAATTGATTTACGTTAGAAATATTTCTCCTTTTTGTAAATAAATATATTTGTTTATTATTGTTTAAAATATCAAGCTTCAAATATATTATAAGAAAAAACATCTTATTAAAAATTTAATCAAAGTTTTCAAAAATATTATGTTCCAAAAATATATTTAAACGTATATAACAATATTTATATACGTTTATAAATTTGTACATAGGTTTTCAACTTTTAAATAGACTTTTTTTTTCATTTTAATTCAAACACTTTCATTTTTCAAAATTCGAAACTATTTTAAACGCGAAAGATTCTTTTTGAAATTTCATTTTTATTTAGACATTTTCAATTTTAATTTAGCGCTTTTTAATTTTAATTTAGACATTTTCAATTATAATATAACCATTTTAAATTTTAATTTAGACATTTTCATTTTTAATTTAGACACATGGAGTTTTCTATATATTCTTCATTAAAGAGCACTTTGAAAGAGATTAAAGCCAGACGATAAAAGCCAGACCTCCTGAGATCTGGGTCTCGATCGCCTGATCATGATCCCTGAAATGATTTCTTGACTATTTTTGAAGCCTGCAGCGCTTTAGTTGTGCTTGGCGCTGCCTTGGTTCCCTCAAAACGGCGTGCACTAGCCCTCTTCTACTCCGGGGCGCCCACGGCCTCGCCGTCGCCTCTCCAGCCCTCTCCTTGGCCCTCCTCTGCGGCGGGTTGCTCGGAGACACCTAACTATGAGTTATGCCTTAAAAAGCTTACCGAAGCTTGTAGAAGGCACAATAAGAGTATATAAAGAGCACTTTGAAACAACTAAAAAATATCGAATAGAGTTTTTATTATACGAAAGATGCGCTTGAAATGGAAATAGCGATGTTTGACATCATTTTTAAATCGGGTGAAATTTTAATAAACAATTCCGCATCTTATTTTCTTTTTCATTTAGTTTCATCTGATTTTATGTGGCTTAACTCAATAGATTACTTTTCAGAGTTATTTTAAACTCTTTTATTTTGCATTGATAACACAGGTCTACAAAATTTTAAAAAGTTTTGATGTTTGAACATTTAAAATGCTCTTTGGGTAACCAATGGTGCTGATTCCGAATCTTCTCCCAGTTTTTCTGTATGTCATCAAATTCTATAGATAATGACCATAAAGTGTATTTCAACAAAATAATATTTTATAAAGCTATACAACCAGTTTAACCGCATAAGTTTCTTTTTATTTATGAAAAATCATTTTTAATTTCAAAGAGAAATAATTTAATATTTCTAACTTTTGGATGACGTATGAAAAGGTTGAATATATGAAGAGTGATGGTCTATATATGATTGAATGACGTATGGAGGGTGAAAAATATGAAGAGTAATGGCGAACGGGAAAATAAAAGTGTCCAGGAGCGGGAATCGAACCCACAACCTTCTGCTTACCGGGCAGGTGCCATGTCCACTAGGCTATCCTGGACGTATTTCTCCGTTCGTAACTAATATTTAAACTGACTACTAATACTTATAAATGACTGCGGCAGTCTAAGTTCCTTAATTATTTTTAAAGTCGAACCACTGTTCAGAACCTTCAATAAAAAAAATCAAAACAAAATATACTGTTGAACTCAAGACTTAAATCACAACTTGCTATTAATACAGAATAGCTTCTTCAATTAAAAAAAAAACTCCTTACAATGAACATTTAACACAAACACAAGGTTGTAGCGAAAAGAAAAAAAACTGAAGATTCTTTAAGACCACATTCTAGGGCCTTTAACTCACGTTCTAACACTTCATACTATGATCAAAATTATCTTCATCGTTGATGATATCCTAACACTAAAAATAAGGTTGTGAAAACCCCTCTCAACGGTGAACTAACATTAAAACACGGTTGTGAAACTCTCTACAATGACACATAAACACTAAAACAAGTCGTGACAACCCTTTAAAGATGACATACAAACGCTAAAACAGGTTGTGACGATTTTTTAAAGATGACACACCAACGCTAAAACAAGGCTGTGAAAACTTTTTCCAATGAAACACAAACACCATAACAGGTTGTGACAATTTTTAAAGATGACATACTAACGCTAAAACAAGGTTGTGAAAACCTTTTACAATGAAACACAAACACTAAAACAGGTTGTGACAACTTTTCAAAGATGACATACTAACACTAAAACAAGGTTGTGAAAACCTTTTACAATGAAACACAAACACTAAAACAGGTTGTGACAACTTTTCAAAGATGACATACTAACACTAAAACAAGGTTGTGACAAATTTTTAAAGATGACATACTAACGCTAAAACAAGGTTGTGAAAACCTTTTACAATGAAACACAAACACTAAAACAGGTTGTGACAACTTTTCAAAGATGACATACTAACACTAAAACAAGGTTGTGAAAACCTTTTACAATGAAACACAAACACTAAAACAGGTTGTGACAACTTTTCAAAGATGACATACTAACACTAAAACAAGGTTGTGAAAACCTTTTACAATGAAACACAAACACTAAAACAGGTTGTGACAACTTTTCAAAGATGACATACTAACACTAAAACAAGGTTGTGAAAACCTTTTACAATGAAACACAAACACTAAAACAGGTTGTGACAACTTTTCAAAGATGACATACTAACACTAAAACAAGGTTGTGACAATTTTTTAAAGATGACATACTAACGCTAAAACAAGGTTGTGACAACTTTTTACAATGAAACACAAACACTAAAACAGGTTGTGACAACTTTTCAAAGATGACATACTAACACTAAGACAAGGTTGTGAAAACCTTTTACAATGAAACACAAACACTAAAACAGGTTGTGACAACTTTTCAAAGATGACATACTAACACTAAAACAAGGTTGTGAAAACCTTTTACAATGAAACACAAACACTAAAACAGGTTGTGACAACTTTTCAAAGATGACATACTAACACTAAAACAAGGTTGTGAAAACCTTTTACAATGAAACACAAACACTAAAACAGGTTGTGACAACTTTTCAAAGATGACATACTAACACTAAAACAAGGTTGTGAAAACCTTTTACAATGAAACACAAACACTAAAACAGGTTGTGACAACTTTTCAAAGATGACATAATAACACTAAAACAAGGTTGTGACAAATTTTTAAAGATGACATACTAACGCTAAAACAAGGTTGTGACAACTTTTTACAATGAAACACAAACACTAAAACAGGTTGTGACAACTTTTCAAAGATGACATACTAACACTAAGACAAGGTTGTGAAAACCTTTTACAATGAAACACAAACACTAAAACAGGTTGTGAAAGCCTTTTACAATGAAACACAAACACTAAAACAGGTTGTGACAAACTTTTAAAGATGACATACTAACACTAAAACAAGGCTGTGACAACTTTTTAAAGATGACATACTAACACTAAAACAAGGTTGTGACAAATTTTTAAAGATGACAGACTAACATAAAAACAAGGTTGTGAAGACTTTCAACTATGTACTACACTAAAACGAGGTTGTGACAATCCTTAAATGACACACCAACATTAAAATACGGTTGTGAAGATCCTTTAAAGATGAAATAACATTAAAACACGGTTGTGAAACGGTGTACTACACAAAGACAAGGTTGAGACAAATGACACACTAACACTGAAGCAGGTTGTGAAAATCCTTTAAATATGAACTAACATTAAAACACGGTTGTGAAACGGTGCACTACTCAAAGACAAGGTTGAGACAAATGACACACTATCATTAAAACAGGTTGTGAAAATCCTTTAAATATGAACTAACATTAAAACACGGTTGTGAAACGGTGTACTACACAAAGACAAGGTTGAGGCAAATGACACACTATCTTTGAAACAGGGTGTGAAAACTCCTTTCAACGATCACTTAACACTAAAACACGTTGTAGTTAAAAAAAAATAGAAAGGAAAAACTGTAAACTCTTTAAAGTTCACCATGACACTAAGACAAAATTGTTAGCTAAAAATAAAAAAATTGAAAACTCTTTAAAGTTCATCATCACACTAGGACAAGATGTAGCTAAAAAAAAAGAAAAACTGAAACTTTAAGATTCATTACAACGCTAAAACAAACTCGTAGCTAGAAAAATAAAAGAAAGCTGAAACTCTTTAAATCACAGCCTATCACTAAGAACAAAGCGTTGTAAAAAAAAAACTGAGTCACTCATAAGAAATCATATAACAACACTAAAACCAAAATTGCAGCCAAAAAAAACTGCTTCTTAAAAGGAGAATATATATTTGTTATTCAATATAACCTAATATTATAACTAATATAGACCTATGTATATAAATTAGTGTATACAGTTGCTGAAATTTAGGTAAATCAGCTTACACAAACTCTCAGTGCATAATATGTACTATTTACAGATATTGGCCTCTAGTCTAAAACAAATTATCTATTAACACTAAGTGGTGAAGAGCCAAAAAAAAATAGTTCTATCGAGGCGATATTGCGGTCGACAGCTACGCTTTACACATTGAATGTACTTTCTTCTATCATCTTCCCACCGTCTTTCTATATATCTTCTATTTACAAACTCTTTATCAATCCTCAATTCTTTCTCCTTCAACATCTTTCTGCATCTTTCTATCTCTTTCTCAACTATTTTTAACACACTTCAACGCCTTTTCATCCCTCTGAGTCTCCCTGAAACCCGTCATCGGGATTTGAATCCCGATCTATTATTATTCTTCATTTTGCCGCTATTCTGGTATACTATCCCCTCCCCTGCCAGCTCTATGCTAAATCTGACATTCGTTCAGGGCGAGAGCTACCGCAAAATCTCGAAGAAATTCCTGAGAACCTGTTTTCACCCCCTAATCTCCCCTTCGAGGAGATAAGCTCTTCCTGGGTGTATTGAACTAGCTAGCTAAGGTAGCCTATTGATAAAGGCGTTGTTCTCTCTGCCTTTACTGTATATCAGAATGAACTATTAATCATTACTAGTGTAATAGCATCCTGACAGTCTATGATCTTTAGTCCTTTATACACACTTGGCGAGGTAGTCATCTTGTTAACAACAAAAGAAAACCCACAACACTATAGACCAGTTAAAACTCAATAAAGTTAGATAAATAATTTGCTTAAACCAAATTAGAGAGGGCAGCCTTATCATGGGAATTGGAGATATATGCATGTACGAAAGTCGGTTGCCCTATAACCCGAATATTTGTGTCAAATGGGTTACACCTATTTGTTAATATTAAACAATGCTGATTGTCTGCACCTACAATATGCATTGACGTGAGTAACTTTGAAAAATTTAACATAAGATTTCAAAATTTTAAGGTGTCATAAAGAAAATTCTAAAAAAAAAAATTCTACTCAATTTTATCTTTCTCCCCCTGGTCATCCCCTTTCAGGAGATAAGCTTATCTCGGCTGCCTTAGAGATCCTGTCTAGACCGGTCGGTAAACATTACTGTAGTTGCTGGGAAGTTGACAAGTCACCTTTCTTTAGCTTTGTCTCTCCCCATGCGAGATAGGGCAACTTTATCATGGAAAAGGCAGAGATATATATGTATAAAAGTCAGCTGTCCAATACTTTGGTGAACAATACCCCTTTCAAGAAATTATGCAAGTCCTTCGCAGAATCGGGGTTTCTAGATACTAACTATTACTTTGGTGTGATCTTGTAAATATTGTGCTCTGGTTGAATCAGACTATGTAATTCCTCTCGTCTCGAAATTAGGTCTTAACATTGTTGACAACTCTTAACTCACAGGGTAGTAGCTTATAGAATTAAGTCGTTCATCTAAGACATGTTCAAGCTGATGAATGAAGCCCTTCTAGTAGGTCATAAGCGTATATCTGATAACAGGTGATCTAGGTAAATTCGTTGACTTGCGTCTTTTACTTTATGCAACAGGAGATGTCGCTCAAAGGACCTTAACACTAGGGTTAGAATTCGTTGCTTCTTTCAGGATGAAGTGGTTGTCGAGACATTGATGTGGGAAGAATCGTACATTTGACCAGTGTATATCGTTGAGTATAGACTATGCCGTCTCTCTCATTGCCACCCAGGTACTTTAGGGTGAAACTTGGTTTATTGGCTGTTACGCGCGAATCCCGTCCGGCATTCAATAAGATATCAATGGTGATCTTTGTCACGTCCAGGAGGCCATCCCATAAGCGACCAAAATCAACTTTCCCCCGACTTATAACACCGTCTCATCGCGGTAATGAAATTAATTGGAGCCAAGTATGGATCTTAATCTTGTGTCGTAATTAAATTTATCAGTTCAACTTGTTTTCTCAATTTCATCTTGATACACTGGCCTGACACACCACACTTCTCCTAGTCAGTAGCAACTCCAATCCGTCCCAATGAGAAAGCCCCTTCGAGGAGATAAGCTCTTCCTGGGTGTATTGAACTAGCTAGCTAAGGTAGCCTATGTCAGTTTCCTGTCAAACTCACGTATGGTTCCAAAAAAAAAACTTACATATATTACAGTGGTATCTACTCCCACTGGCATTATTATTCACCATGATATCCATTTACTTTATTTTATTCGACTGTTATAGCTGGATCGTTGTGATACCTCCGCGCAAACATTGTCTTTGATGTGACTAATTCCTTAAAGTTCCGCCATTTTAAACACCATTTTAGTTAGAGTTGTCTTAATTAATCACTGGAGCTATCTGCGTTGAGCGGACTAAGCCGCCGTATCTAGATTTCCACTCTAACTCCAGGATCTAGGCTGTCCAGATCTCTTATGAAAGAAAAAAAATAATTATATCTATACACTGTTATTATTGAAAGGAACCACATATCTGATTCGTGAGCGTAATCGGAGCTTGCCTCTACAAAACACGATGAATATAGGAAGTCTGACATTTTAGGTATTGCATCAACACTATTGGGATATCTCTCTCGTTCTCTCTAAGAGAAGTGGGTCTTAATTGAAAGGAGATGCTCAA
Source organism: Cordylochernes scorpioides (assembly GCA_030710605.1). Classification (NCBI taxonomy): domain Eukaryota; kingdom Metazoa; phylum Arthropoda; class Arachnida; order Pseudoscorpiones; family Chernetidae; genus Cordylochernes; species Cordylochernes scorpioides. The sequence continues at coordinate 16,587,960 of CP092875.1, read as the reverse complement.
ACCCATAACACCAGAATGCTATGACTTTTGTTGACATACATTCTCTTACATTTACCCTGACAAAGCAACCCCCTTTTCCGTTGGTAAAGAAAGAAATGATAAATATACACGGGCTTAAATTCGTATCTGAGCGGACCCTCTGCTGGTGATTGCTTAATATAACTAGATGCAGGCAATGGTGTCTTTATTCGTCCTCATTCTAGGAAAGGTGCTACAGGGGAATGGACAGAATAGTTGGAAATTTCACAAAAAGGAAAAGTTAAGTCTTAATTATGACAATGTTTAATTTATCGTGACTGTACCACCACGCAAATGTCTATATCGTGGGGTGTACCAAAAAAAATTGTGGAAAGACGTTGGAATTCTACACTCGAAGGATTATATTAGCTAGGAAAAACAGCTCGGGTTATCGTGTTACTGGTACTCAAGTGTTTGCAATAATGTTGCTATAAACTAGGTATATAATTAATCTTAGACGGGATTTGCTTACAAGCACCAGAGAGATAAAGACCCAGTAAATATTATTAATTCAGTTGACCAGTTTCTATATAATCTAAATATGGGTATATGCCCTTCGAATTAACAAGAGAACCTTAGAGAAAAAAAATATGTCGTTTTTTTCATAATAATCTAAAGCGTGATAAGTAAATATTGGCGATAACTAGATAGAAAGAATCATGATATGAGTTGCCAAAGAAAATTATCTTAACGATGACATGTGGATTATTTGTATAATAACCAATAACTTCATACAAAAGGAATGTTACTTATGAAGCATTCTACCGTTTAAAAATTAAAAGAATATACTAAATATGGGGGCGCCGTCCCTATGCATATCATGTCCGTACAGTACAAAGTCGAAACATGTCAGTTTAATTGTGAGGGAGGCAAAAAAAATATTAATGCAGAAACTTTAAAACGCTGATAAAATATAAAATAAATTTATACTGCTTTATCACTTTAATGATTAGATTTGTGGTATATAAGGCTAAATGAGTATAATTACTAGCCAAAAGTCGCGTGTTGTGCGCGTCCACTGGTCGCCATTTTGAAATTTTTATCGTGATTGAATCGCCACGTAAATATCGTGAATTATACCATATCGAAAAAAAAAAGACAAATTCAACGATTTAAAGAAGCAAGCTAAACTATACGCTTGTATAAATATCGGGGTTGAGTTTTAAAAAGAAAATGCATATTCATATAAAGTTAACAAAAAAATAAAAAATTCAAAATACTGCGCATGACAATGCACATTAGATAAGAGGATGAATTCTTTAAGTTATTATATTGAAGACGTTAAATACCATAAAGATAAAAGAGAACAAAAGGGCGCAATTTGACAAACTCAAAAAAAAAAATCTTCAGACTTATCGAGCGGAAATTTTGTTGGATAAAGTATTTGAAATAAATCGTTAAACCTTGACATACAATAGTACCAGTTATATTGAACTTACAGTTTAAAAAATTAATGGTGAAGAACTAAAACCATGCAATCATAATATTAACAAAATACGCTTGCTTAAACGAACCTATGTGCATATATGGACATAGAAATAAAATAAACAATCACTCTATAGGATCAAATATGTACGCGTCCATCGACCGCCATGTTGAAAATTTTATCGTGATTGAACCGTCACGCAAATATCGTGAATTATACCATATCGAAAAAAAAAAGACAAATTCAATGATTTAAAGAAGCAAGCTAAACTATACGCTTGTCTAAAATATCGGGGTTAAAATTTAAAAAAGAAAATGCATATTCATATAAAGTTAACAAAATAAAAAAAAAATCTAAATACTGCGCATGACAATGCACACTAGATAAGAGGATGAATGCTTTAAATTATTATATTGAAGACGTTAAATACCATAATTGAAGACATTTATAAATTAAACAAATCGCATGACAATGCACATTAGATAAAAGAATAAATGCATTGAACTGTTATATTGATGACGTTAAATACTATAAAGATAAGAGATAACTAAGAGAACATCCTAACAATTTCAAAATATCTTTAGACTTATCGAGTGGAAATTCTGTTGGAGGGAAATAATTAAAAATATATAAAAAATTATTAAACTGTAGTATAAAATAAGTCGCATTGATTTTTATAATTAAGAAGGTAATGGTGAAAAACAAAAGGAAGATGGAATATTTAAGACGTGAAAACCTACCCGCAAGAGCGGGGAGGATAGTAAAAACTGACCTTTCAACTCAGATGCTGGCAGCCAACTGCCCCTTCGTTGTTTTCTAACTTCCCAGCTATTGCCAACACATGTGTTTTACACATGTCCTCCCCCCCCCCCCCCAAAAAAATACCTCTCTTCTTCCCCCCATGCACACGTGTTAGCAGGAGGGGGGGGCGAACACATGTATTCGTCCCTAAGGACCCCAATTTTGGAACTCGTGGGAAATACTCAGGTTTCTGAGAAAGTATTGTTCCTAGGCCTAAGTTAGCGTCCCAAAATTTCAGAATCTATACAAAGGAAGAAATTATTTCTCCTACATTCGAAACTTAGAGTTAAAATGTGGTACACACCAACCACATAAAATGTTTCTATTAACTCGAAAATTGAAAGGTTAGAATAATGTATACGCTAAGCTCGAAAAAAATTAACGATAATTCTATTATCGTGTGAAACTGAGAAATTGAAAAAAATTAATGTGTACACTCGACATAAAGTTAGAAATAACAATAAAAGGTAAAATTGTCGTATACACTAAGGTATAAAGTACCTTTTTCAGTTCGTGGAATTGAATGGTAAAAAAAATAGTACATCATTATTATGCATTTCTAGACATCCAAACAAGGCTTTTATCAAAAACATGAAAATGTTCAACTCGTGGCGATTGCCCGCCGAGTACAACATATTTTTAAAGTGGGTGGAAGACAATCTCGAAAAAAAAGTATAAGATTACACGTGTGTAAAAATATGTAAAAAAAGGCGTCGTGAACAGATAATTATTATGCATTTCTAGATATCCAAACAAGGCTTTTATCAAAAACATGAAAATGTTCAACTCGTGGCGATTGCCCGCCGAGTACAACGTATTTTTAAAGTGGGTGGAAGACAATCTCGAAAAAAAAGTATAAGATTACACGTGTGTAAAAATATGTAAAAAGGCGTCGTGAACAGATAATTATTATGCATTTCTAGGCATCCTAACAAGGCTTTTATCAAAAACATGAAAATGTTCAACTCGTGGCGATTGCCCGCCGAGTACAACGTATTTTTAAAGTGGGTGGAAGACAATCTCGAAAAAAAAAAGTATAAGATTACACGTGTGTAAAAATATGTAAAAAGGCGTCGTGAAAAGATAATTATTATGCATTTCTAGGCATCCAAACAAGGCTTTTATCAAAAACATGAAAATGTTCAACTCGTGGCGATTGCCCGCCGAGTACAACGTATTTTTAAAGTGGGTGGAAGACAATCTCGAAAAAAAGTATCGGATTACACGTGTGTAAAAATATGTAAAAAGGCGTCGTGAACAGATAATTATTATGCATTTCTAGGCATCCTAACAAGGCTTTTATCAAAAACATGAAAATGTTCAACTCGTGGCGATTGCCCGCCGAGTACAATGTATTTTTAAAGTGGGTGGAAGACAATCTCGAAAAAAAAAGTATAAGATTACACGTGTGTAAAAATATGTAAAAAGGCGTCGTGAACAGATAAAGAAATTTTCGACTCGAATGATTATTTCACCATTACAATATATTTTAAAAGAGAATAAAATAAAATTTGATCTATAAAACAATTGTGCATCATTACTACGTATTTCTAGACATTCAAACAAAGCTTTTATCAAAAACATGAAAATGTTCAACTCGTGGCGATTGCCCGCCGAGTACAACATATTTTTTTTTTTTAAATATATAGGTAGAGACATGAGTTTCTTATCTCAGGGGTGTTCTACTTTGCCCTAATGGCGTTTCACTATGTATATAATTTAGAATATAATAGAAGAAATATTATATACATAATTCGGGCCCCGCGCATTTGGGCGCCAAATGTTGGATTGTTTTTATGTTTAATGGTTGTATCCAATGTTGAATATTAGACAATATCCTAAACTCATAAAAAGAAATTTTCTTTTATAAAATTTCGCCACGGCTACTGCTTAAACACTAATCTAAACAAGTTTCAACCTCATTATTACATAGTACCAAAGGGGCAAGCCTCAAATAGGCTAACCAAGAAAATCTTGCCAACAAGAGAGTGATACGATTTTGACTGTTTGTTTTGGTGAAATAAATAAAAAGATGCAAATGTTAAAATTAAAATACATAGGAAATTTATTACGATTAAATACTGCATGTAATAAAAATTGAAGATAGATATTATATGCAAGACGGGTTTCCCTTTTTATTATTAAAGACATTTCTTCAATATCCTATATTGTCGAAATAAAAAAAATTGAAGATTTCTATTCACTATATGTATCATATAGTGATCTTTACCACAAAAATTTTGCTACCTATTAAGAACTATGCATGTCTTCTGACATATAAACGAGCCCTTTTTGGGCCCATACATAAAGAATTAAAAAAAAATTAACCTACCATTGTCTCTCTACTCGCACCGTCTCTCCAGGACCTCCCCGTCTGTACGCCTGTCTTCTTGTTACTAACTGAATTAAAAAAAAAAAAAAAAAAGTCGCGCCCTCCCAAAAAAAATTACCATCATCTTACAGAGTAAGAAGAAAGTTCATTTAATTTCGCAGATATATTCAAAGAATAAAAAAGTAAAATATTATTCCTTTCCTTTCTTTAGTAAAAGAAAATTTGAATTAATAATAAAACAATAGAATATAATAGGTTTATTCCTTGAAAATTTTCTTTAGTAAATTCTTCTTTAAAAAAAAATTTGATTTTTTTATATTGTTATCAAAAAATATACTTAATTTATCTGAATTATATATATAATTAATTTTATTCTTTTTGAATAAAATAAAATTTAGAATTTTTCGAACTGGTATTTTTATATTGCTATCAAAATATATACCTAATTTATCTAAACTATATATACCATTAATTTTATTCTTTTTGAATAAAATTAAATTTAGAAATTTTCGAACTGGTAATAAGACTTTAGACCCCTCTTCTTGCATATAAAGGAAGGAACAATTTATATACATTTGCACATGTGCTCTTTGTACATTCTTCGTCTCGGCCCTTCTGCAGCGGGCTTTGGGATACACGCCCAGAGTTAATACCGTTTCCTCATCTCTTAATCGACCTCGTCGTTGTCCTTCTGTGGAGGGTTGGTCGGTATGGACAGGGCCAGTGTCATCTCCGACTGGGTATCTTCCCCGGCTTTGGGTCTTTAGAGCATCGTCGGCTATCGTTGGGGAATTCTCCACCTAGGCAACAAACACTTCGGCGAGACACTGCGTATATATTTATATGATGTAAATATTTACATCTTTGTTGGGTCTGTTTGGTGGAAAATCTGGCCCAACAATTACGCAAATACTTTGAGGTAGATAGTGTTTCGAAAAAAAAATTATATCGCGTATAGATTTTAAGAGAGATAGTAGAAAAGCTCCGAAATTACGCTTATCCTAGCAAAAACTAAATATCCTCGTGATAACAAAAAAAATAAAAAATGAACAATTGAATTATCAGGAAAAGATTATAAGTAATATATGCTTAAATATGCCTAGAAAAATCATTCAGACAAATAAGATTTAAAAAAATATATATATATATATAGAATCATTATACTTTGGTATAATCTAAAATAAAATTATATGGCCTATACATTTTAAAAGATATAGCAGAAAAGCTCCGAAAATACACTTAGTAAAAACTAAATATCCTATTGATAATATAAAATAAAAAATAAACCATTGGATTATCAGGAAAAGAGATTTTAAGTAATATATGCTTAAATATGCCTAGCGAAATCATTCAGACGAATAAAATATATATAAAATCATTATACTCTCTCTCTCTCTCTTCTTTGGTATAATCTAAAATAAAAATTATATGGCCTATACATTCTAAAAGAAATAGCAGAAAAGTTTAAAAGAGGATGAAATATTTTAAGAGTGAAACCTTCTCGCAGACGCGAGAGGTAGAGCAAGTACCCACCTTTTCGTTTGGAATCTGGATATCAACTGATCCTATTGGCCATCGCCAGTTCCCGCCTAGAGTCTTCACATGTGTTGTTTTTCCCAAGCCCTGCTATTTTCGTTCCCCCACAGATGTGGCCCCCTTTTCCCTGTATGTCCCTAGAGGCTCTAAATTTGGACTTTTGTGGGAAGCTCTGAAGTGTGGGAAAACATTGTTCTAAGCCTAACTTCATATCCCAATATTTCAAAATCTATATAGAAGAAAGAAATTATTTCTTTAACACTTGAAATTAGAATTAAAATTGAGGTACACATCAAAGCATAAAATATTTCTTTATCTCGTGAAATTGAAAAGTTAAAAATAACTATACACTAAAGCATAAAGTACTTTTCCAACACGTGAAATTGAAAAGTTAAGATAACACATACACTAAGCATAAATTATTACTTTTAACACGTGAAGTTGAAAAGTTAAAATAACACATACACTAAGCCTAAATTATTTCTTTTGACACTTGAAATTGAAAGGTTAGAATAACGCGTACACTAAGCATAAAATATTTTTCAAAAATTTTGTTTTTTTAGGTAAAGACATGATTCTTAATCTCGGGGGGGGGGGGGGGGGGGGGGGCGTTGGCCTACTTTTTTTATTTGTAATTTTTCGGTATTTTCGGCCTCACGTTGGGCGCCAATGTTAAGTCGTATTTGTACATGTCGAAATACATTGTATTGGCAATTGAGTGATAAACTAAACTCATCAAAATAAAATAGAACTCGCCACGGCAAATACACAAACACAGAGAATACAGTATATGACTAATATAAACACCTTAATCTTAACACACCTTCAAGTTTTAAATTTATTTAGTATATCAAATCCTTCTATGCAAAGTTCAACCTCCGTATTATAACATGGTACCAAGGGTAAACCTCAAAGTGGGTTAACAAATAAAATTCCTTGATGCAACAATATTATTGGGTTAGTTTTTATAATGATAAAGTGTATAATCATTACCTTTACGAATTTGAATAAAACATACACATTATTCCAATATACATTTGTGGGAATTTGCAAAACATGTTGGACCTTTAGATATCTGACCAAAGTGAAAAACACATCAAATATGATACATTCAACATAGAATTTGATTCCCAATGGGGTGTATATAGATCTACATGTTATTTACCAACCATAAAAGCAAATTTTGAATGTCTAGTTTGGTATAAAGCAAAAAAATACAAATTGGTAAAATTGAAATGCATATGAAGTTTATTAAGACTAAAACTATCTGTAATTTGGGACAAAGGTAGATTATATGCAAGATAAGATCTAATACTTTACAAACAGCTCTTTACTTCAAATTTCATTTTTTTATACAAGCGGAACCTCTACTTTAAAATTTACTGATATATAAAAAAAAATACCAAAATAATTTTTCTTTTGTTTGGAATACACTATGCATGGTGGGAATCGTGGGTTTAAAAGATAGCTCGACACACCATACTAAAATAATAAAAAAATTTAGTTAACAAAACTTACTAAATACGATAAGAGATTTCTCCTATTTTTGCTATCAGGCCTTTTGACCCGCGCAATAAAATTTAAAACCATATTAACTTACCATTGTGTTTCTTTACTCACATTCCAGGCCCAAAACCTCTCGACTCCTCGATTGCTTGATCTCAACTGACTAAAAATTTTTTAAAAATCGCGTCCCTCCAAAAATTTATCATCTTCTTTTTACAGAGTAAAAAGAAAAGTAATTTAATTTCGCAGAATATATTCGAAAATAAAAATAAAAATATTATTCTTTGGAATAAAAGAAAATTTAAATTAATAATAAAAAATAATAAAATGTATCAAGTCGATTCCTTGAGATTTTAATTTAGTAATTTCTTCTTTAAAATTTTTATATTGTTATCTAAAAAATATATATCTAATCTATCTAGAATATATATATAATTAATTTTATTCTTTGGAATAAAAAATAATTTTAGAATTTTCGAAATGGTAATAAAAATTTAGACCTTTCATCTTGCATATAAAGGGAATTGGTTATAAACATATATCACATACTAGACGAATGGCCCGGGCAACGCCCGGGTTTTACCCGAGTGCGAATACACCTTGCTTCCTAGGGTTGTCGGCGCCCGTTGACTCCCGGCGAGTAAGCGACTGCTCCCGTCGGCCGCCGGCGTGCGAGTGGCTTCCCGGCGCATGCGCGCACCCGTTGACTCCCGGCGAGCAAGCGACTGCTCCCGTCGACCGCCGGCGTGCGAGTGGCCTCCCGGCGCATGCGCGCGCACAGGGAAGCCACGTGTCGCAGGCGGCCAATGAGCGCGCCCCGCCATCAGTTCCACCGCGTTCTAGATGAGCTATTTAGAATAATTTGAATATATAGTTTTAATAATTGATTTATATATTTTTTAAAATAGCCTATCGTCATCCTCGTTATTTTTTACCTATGTATGGAAATTTTGGTTTGAATTAGTGAACTACTGCGAATTTGTATACCGGACATACAAACCAACCAACCAACCAACAGACAAACATACAAACATTCATTTTTATATATATAGATAGATGTACAATCTGATATGTACATTCTGTACATTCTCCACCTGGGCCTTTTTGCAGCGGGCTTCGGGGTATGTGTGGAATGGTGGAGATCCATTATTCCGGACGCAGCCCAGACGAGCTCAAGTGTCGACTGTAAACACGGCGGCGTCTGCCTGCATCAAAGGAGCCGCCAACATAAACATCAGAACACGGCTTGGCCTGATACCGACCAGTTGCGTGTTTTCCTCTGTCCTCTTAATATGTATTAAATAAAGTTAGTTAGAAGGAGATTTTTACCCCCTCCTTTCTGCTATTTAGTGATCTTATTTAAATCCTTGCAACAGCCCACAAAGAATCATCACAGCGAATTTTTCTACCGAATCTCGCTTCAGTGTTTTGTGAACCGACTACCCTACATTTCTACACAAAGTGGCGTCCCGCGGGTGGGCTTCTGACAAGGCAAGATCAAGTGGATTAACGGCGGAGTACAAGTTCAAGACTTAAGATAAGTACCTTTTGTTTTACCCTCTGTTTATAGTGTTTTTTGAAAAATGGAAATTTTAAAAAGACATAGAAATTTACTTAGAAAGCGACTAACTCGCAGCTTGAAGACGACAGAAGAGTTTCTGTCAGGTACTCCACCGATACCTGTAGAGGACATTGAATATAATAGAGAGATAATTGAAGAAACTCACAGTGAGCTTCTTGTGATCCAAGGCAAGATAAGAGACTTCATGCTAACTTCAGACGTTAGCGAAGAGGAACTAGAGCAAGATGATGAGGAAGCCTTGCAATATACCCAGAGATATAAGAGGATATATAAAAAATGTCTCGCTCTTGTTGAACCCAGGATCACTGCATCCAGTCCCACGACCAGTGAAGTGAGCTTCGCCTCTAGCTCACACCATAGAACTGTAAAACTACCCAAGATAGAATTAAAGAAGTTTACAGGAGAAATAAAAGATTGGTTGGGATGGTGGGCACAGTTCAACAAGATACATGTCGATCCTACTTTAGAAGACAGCGACAAGTTTCAATATCTTGTACAGTCTATGTCGCCGGGAACCAGAGCTAGTAAACTGGTTGATAGTTACCCCCTGACTGCCGAGAATTACCCCAAAGTTATAGAAACTTTGACAGAAAGATTTGGAAGGCCTGAACTGTTGCAACAGGTCTATGTCGGGGATCTTATCCGCCTTATGATCGATTGCTCCTCCAAACAACAGTTGAAGGTGACTTCGTTTTATGATGAGTTGGTGACTCATTTGAGAGCATTGGAATCCTTAAAGATTGAGGCCAGACAGATGTCTGTATTTATATTTCCAATGATTGAGGCCTGTCTCTCAGAGGAACTCATGAAGGCTTGGCAAAGAAGCCCCCTCCATGATGTCAAGATTGATGCCAATGATTCGACTCAAACTAGAGTTGACCTAATTATGGAGTTTCTCCAAAAGGAAGCTGCAGCAGAACAAGACAGAGCCTTAGCTGGATCCAAGTTTGGACTTAGATCTCTGAAACAAGATAGAAACGTGGGCAGACAATCACATCCTGCTAAGATACCTACGGCCTCTGGACTATTTGCTGGACGTGCCCAGAATTGCATCTTTTGTAATAAAGATCATAAAAACACAGAATGTCTTGCTGCGCGCAGAATGAGCATTAAAGAAAGAAGAGAGCGTATTAAAAACGCTAAATGTTGTTTCTCCTGCCTCCAACCAGGTCATATCTCTTCGAATTGTAGAAGGCGCATAACTGAATGTATTCGATGTAAGAAGAAGCACCTTGATATTTTATGCCCTCTTAATGCTCCTGCACGAGAGTCAGCGGATGAAGACAAGGAACAGGTGGAAGACTGTGACGCTTCTCCTACAGTTGAAAACGGAGTTTCATTCTCCGGTCTTAGCGCTTCGTCTCTGATTTTGCTACAGACTCTGAAGATTAAAGTCGAAGGTGCGACTTCGGCGAAAGTAGTGCGTGCCCTCCTTGACACAGGTTCCCAACGATCCTATATTTTGTCTAAAACTGCCCAGGATCTCGGACTATCTCCCATTGGCCAGGAATCACTTAAACATGTGGTGTTTGGAGGTCATACTAGTGAAAGTGTTCACCAAGAATACAGAGTCAATTTGGGTCATGCATCGGGGAATTTTAAGATGGTAGCGAAGCTTCTTGACCAACAAAAAATCTGTGGTAGCCTACCAAGATTGAGCCGCGGGCCATGGTTGAAAGAACTCAAAGCCCGCAGAATATGGGTTCCTGATATTGGAAAGGATGACATGGAAATTGAAATACTTCTAGGATGCGATGTATTGGGATCTATTTTCATGATGAAATCTTGTGTGTTGTCAAATGGCTTGACTGCGTCGCAGACGCGTTTCGGATGGACTTTAAAGGGAGAATGTCAGCCAGGTAGTGACGTTTCACTCGCTCATCATGTTATAACGATGACAATTTCGGTTTTTTACAAAAAACCATCAGAGGTCTGCTTTGCCTGCTCTCTCCCAGAATCCCCTCCAATGATCTCGGCTCTCTTGTACAAGGCATAACCGCCCGAGTTAAACTTCAGAACTCTGAGATTGAACTCCGGCACCAGAGGAAGCTGGAATTCTGGCACGTGAAATATGGTTTTCCCTTGCGCACCCGCTCCCCCTCTGAGGATACCATTGTTAACCTAACCGACATCGTATTTTCAGACAAGCAGATATCCCTACTAGAGAAAGGCCTTAGTTTTCGGTTGCCCAGTGAACCTGATCTTTTATACACGATTAGCTGTATTGAGTCTTCCCTTCAGCACCAGTCCCACACAGACAAACATCACATCCGTTCTACCATAGCCAACAAACTTCTTGCTGCTTACAGGAGTTCTTCATCTCGCTCCAGTTCCGTCAAGAGCGATCTTGCCTCCTTGAAAGCCCTCAAGAGCCATCATGATATCCTCATCACTAAATCAGATAAGGGCTCACAAGTAGTTGTGTTAAAAGTTGATGATTACAAGAAGAAAATGTCTGATATCCTTTCAGACTCCGATACCTTCCAAGAGATTTCACCTGAACGTGTTTGTGCTATTTCTGATGCCTACAAATCATCACTCAGATTGCTCAGAAGAAACGAATGCATTACTCCCGATCAGTTCCAGCAGTTTACCTCCAATCTTTCTAGGGTTCCATATATATATGGCCTACCAAAAACCCATAAGCCCAGTGTCCCCCTTAGACCCATAGTTGCTTACCATCTGTCACCCGCCTTACCTCTAGCCAAATACCTTTCTAGCCTTCTAAAACCTCTGGTCAAGGCTCATAATCTCTACTCAGTACAAGATCCATCTGAATTTTTTACAAGATTAAAGAATGTCTCCCAACCTCGTGGTCTCACAATGTCGACTTTTGACGTGACATCACTCTTTCTGTGCCTCCCGCATTCTCTGATCATAGATGGCCTAGAGCAACTTCTTTCATCTTCCACCCTTCCTAGTAATAATCAAAAAACCATCTTGGATTTATTCACCATCTGCCTTGACATGAATGCTTTAGAATTCAATGGCTGTTTCTTTGTACAGATGAGAGGCTCCCCTATGGGCAGCCCTCTTTCCACAATAGCAGCTGAAATTGTTATGTCTAATCTGGACCGGTGGTTAGTTTCCCATAATCATTTGGGGATCGAGATGTGGTCGAGGTACGTTGACGACATTTTTTGCCTCCATCGTGATACCGACCATCTCCCCATACTCACGGTTTTAAACTCATACCATCATGATCTCCGTTTTACTCACAACCCATCATGTTTTAATTGCATCCCGTTTTTAGACGTTTTAGTCATCAACACTAATGGCACTTTTCAGACCACCGTATTTCGCAAGCCTAACTTCACTCCCTCCTATTTACACTTTTTATCACATGCCCCGGTTTCCCACAAAATCACCACGGTAAAAACTCTCTCCAAACGGGTATATACTCATTGTTCCCTTGCCTTATTTAGAACGATCGAGAAGCGTACCGTTTACACCCATCTTTTATCCGCCGGTTACCCTCATCATTTTATTGACCGCCATTTTTACGTTCCGAACCACAAAAAAGTTACACCTCCGCTTTATAAAAACGTCTGTGTCCTTCCTTTTTCGACCACGAACTCTGATATTGCGTTATTTTTACGAAAATTCGTTATTCGCACGTTTTTCAAAAATTCGCCTTCCCTAGAAGCATCCTTACGGCACCCCATAACAAAAAGTTCCATCAAACTTAACCCTCTATCCCTCAATAACGGCATCTATAAAATATCATGCAACGATTGTGAGCAATGCTACATAGGTGAAACTGGTCGAACCATCGCCACTAGAATCCGCGAACACAACCGTAATATACGTTCCAAAGATCGAAAATCTCTCATCTTTCAACACATGGCAGATTTCGACCATTCCTTTAATTTAGACGATACAATTTCTGTATACAGGGATATTGGAAACAAGTACCAACGCTTGGTTCTGGAAGCACTGGTGTCCAACTGTACTCCCAGTTTTAACCGGAAGATTGATCTCCCACCGCAATATACAATATTTTACGGCCTCACTCGCTGATATGTTTCTGGGTTTTATTGTTATTTGCGGTTCAATTTTTATCTCCGTGTTTTGCCTTCAGATTTAATTTTTATCTCCGTTTTTGCCTCTATTTCTCACACAGAGTTTGCTTTATTTTTATTTTTATTTGTAAATATGCAAATCCCCTTTCCAATCTCCAGTATGTAAAATTCCTTATTCTTTGCGCGTATATATGTAAATATTTTCGCTTATAAATATGGCACTTCTTTGTCTACACTTGTATTAGACCTGAAGAAGGGCAGTTGCTGCCTGAAAGCTCGTCGTGTTCTATTAAAAGAATCTTACCACGTTACCCTGTTTTTCCTTTGAATATGACCCTATTGGATTTCTGAGTCCAATATTAATAAAGCGTAAAATTCTATTGCAAAAAGCTTGGACTCTAAAGTTGGCATGGGACGATGAATTAGACCGTCACTACAAGGATGAACTAAGCCTATGGTTCGACGACAAAGGCGTGGCAATTCCTAGGAATTTCAATCCATTGATGGTACCGCAGAAGGACTGGCAGATACACACGTTTGTTGATGCTAGTAGTGAAGCTTATGCTGCTGTGGTCTTCCTTCGGACTCGGGTTAGTGACAAAGTTGAAGTGCATATGATGGCGGCTAAGTCTCGAGTCGCTCCTCTCAAGAGACCTACGATACCAAGACTTGAACTTTTAGCCTGTGTTGTAGGAGCACGATTAAACAAGATGATCTTTGAAGCTCTAGAGATAAAAGATATCAAAAATGTATTCTGGTCTGATGCCACAACAGCCCTCGCTTGGATAAAGCGCGATGATCAGTGGGGTACCTTTGTCGGGAATCGCGTGAAGGAGATATGCAGACTTAGTGATCCAAGAGATTGGAGATATGTTCCTAGCGAGTGCAATCCAGCTGATTTACCCTCCAGAGGATGCAGCCTCTCCCGACTGATACAGTCTAGATGGTGGGAGGGCCCTTCCTGGTTAAAACTCTCCGAAGAATTTTGGCCTTCCATGTATAAAGACCTGAATGAAGAAGAAATCTGTGCGGAAAGAAAGAAAATTGCTGTTGTGACAACAGTTAAGAGTACCGATCATTGGTACATGAAATATTTCTCCTCGTTCATAAAAAATGTGCGGATGATGGCGTGGATTAGAAGGTTCATCAACAACCTCCGATCTTCAACGAAAGTAAAGGGCGAACTTTCTGTGAAGGAGATCGATGAAGCGGAGCTGGCGCTTTTGAAATTAGTTCAGGCCGAGTGTTTCTCTAGCCACTCTATACCTGGTCTGAAGGTATGTGGAGTAGAAGGAATCCTGCGTGTGAAAACAAAATTGATTTACAGCAGCGACGAATATGGCTTCCGTTTGCCAGTACTATTACATGGGACTCATCCGTTGATTGAACAAATGATATGTGATTCACACGTTGAGAATTGCCACGCTGGTGTACAATTTTTGATGAACAAACTTCGGGAAAAATATTGGATAGTAAAAGCGAGACAGACCATTAAGAAAATAGTGAGAAGATGTGTCACATGTCGCCGCTTCTCCGCTAAACCCGTTGTGGTGGAAGACGCTCCATTACCTGCCATTCGAGTACATAACGCCAAGGTATTCGAGGTGGTAGGGATTGATCTGGCGGGCCCGCTCTATCTGAAAGATCAGAACGAGACCTGGGTTGTTCTCTTCACCTGTGCTGTGTACCGCTGTGTACATTTGGAACTGGTAATATCTCTCAGCACAGAAGATTTCCTAATGGCCCTGGAGAGATTCATCAAGAGACGAGGACGTCCATCCACCATCTTCAGCGACAACGGAACAAATTTTGTAGGAGCCAATAACTTCTTTAAAAAGATTGACTGGGAACGCGTTTCTAACGACGGGAAAGTGAAGCGTATTGAATGGAAATTCATCCCGCCCACTGCTGCCTGGTGGGGTGGATGGTGGGAGAGATTGATTCGTTCCCTCAAAGACATACTAAAAAGAATGCTCGGAAAATCGACATTAACATATCAACAATTGATGACCCTGCTGTGTCATGCAGAGGCAGTGATGAATGGAAGGCCCATGACTTATGTCAGCGACGATCCGAATGATCTTGTGACTATATCACCTTCCATGTTTCTACAAGAACAGACAGATGTCGAGTTTCCCGAGTGCCAGAATATGGGATCTAATCCAACGACACAGAAACTGCGCTATTTGAGCAAGCTGAGGGAGGAGTTGAAATCACGATTCAGGAAGGAATATTTGTCCCTCCTGGTCCAGAGAAACAGACGCATTTACAATCCAACACTCCAGGCTGGGGATGTTGTCCTAGTTGGTATGGACAATAAAAAGCGTAACTTCTGGCCATTAGCAGTGATCGAGGAGATATTATTTGGAAGAGATGGAGTGAATAGATTAGTGAAGGTGAAAACCGCAGTAGGAACCTTCCTAAGACCTATTCAGAAAATATATCCCTTGGAAATATCATCAACAGCAGCTTCTTCGCGTTTGCTGAACGATAAAGTGAAAACTGCAAAAATACAGACTAGATCGGGAAGAACCATTTGTAAACCCAACCGATTGGACGATTATATGTGTTTTTCTGTGTGCCTAGATAAAAACAGGTGGGAGTGTGTGTGGAATGGTGGAGATCCATTATTCCGGACGCAGCCCAGACGAGCTCAAGTGTCGACTGTAAACACGGCGGCGTCTGCCTGCATCAAAGGAGCCGCCAACATAAACATCAGAACACAGCTTGGCCTGATACCGACCAGTTGCGTGTTTTCCTCTGTCCTCTTAATATGTATTAAATAAAGTTAGTTAGAAGGAGATTTTTACCCCTCCTTTCTGCTATTTAGTGATCTTATTTAAATCCTTGCAACAGCCCACAAAGAATCATCACAGCGAATTTTTCTACCGAATCTCGCTTCAGTGTTTTGTGAACCGACTACCCTACAATTCTTCACAGGGTACTGTTGTATCTTTTATACGGGTTCATTTACCTTTAGCTTTATATATATTTAATATAGTTACAGCCTTTATGTATATAGACAATTAATATACCGCCGTGCTAGAACAATTATATATTTATTATGCGGCGTTGTTTACATACTGTGTTGCCAGATCTATTGTAGCACAGTTTATAACTATATACAACATGTTCCCCTTTTAATTAAAGTCCGGGGTCGAATCTTTTCGGAGGCTTTACCACACGTCCACTTCTAGTGGTGTAGGCAGTGCCTCCTTCATTGTAGTTTCCTATGGGAGTTGAAGTGGAAGGGGCCAACTCTTCAGGACTGAGGTTCAGGCGGGGAAATTCTCCTGGTTCCCTTTGACCACTGGACTCCGATGATGTCGAGGGGGCTGGATCCAATTGGGGCGATGACTGGCTGCTCCTTCTCTGTCCAACAGGATAACTTCTGGGCCGTAGGTGAACTCTGTTCCGTTTTAACATTCGGCCCTCGTTGTTCTGAATGATGTATGATCGAGGCTGGTTGGCTTCTCCAATGATGGTAGCTGGTCTCCAGGCATTGCTAGTTTTGGCATTTACCTGTTCACCAGAACTCATTTTAGGAAGTATTTTGGCATTTCGGTCATAATATTCTTTCATCTTATATTGATTTTCCCTCTTCTGCTGTAGAATGTTTTCCGTGCTAATGAAAGCAGGTTTTAGCTTTGTGGTTTTCATTGGGATCAAGGTTCTCAAGTTTCTTCCCATTAGCATCTGAGCTGGGGACGGTAGATTATTTGACGGAGTTGTTCTCAGGGCTATTAAACACATATAAGGATCAGTGTTGTCTTGACGGCATTTCTTAAGTTGCTTCTTTACTGTTTGCACCATCCTCTCCACTAATCCGTTTGATTTTGGGTATCCTGGGCTAGAGGTTTTATGTTCTATGTCCCATTCATTTGTAAAATTAGTAAAGTCTTGTGATGTAAATGGTGGTCCATTATCAGTGATGATGATCTCTGGAATCCCATGTCTTGCGAAGGTAGATTTCAAAACTGGTAGAATCTCTTTTGCTGAAGTTGATGCTACCTTGATGACTTCAGGAAAGCTGCTGTAGTAGTCTACTATTATTATGAATACAGATTGGTCTAGATAGAAGAAATCAATAGCTACTTTTTGCCAAGGGTAGTCTGCTATTTCGTGAGGTATAAGTGGTTCTTTCCTTTGCGAAGGTTGTGATTCTTGACAAATTCTACACTTATAAACCATCTCTTCTATTTCTCTATCCAGTCCCGGCCAATAAATAGCTTCATGTGCTCTGTTTTTACAAGCAGAGATCCCTTGATGAGACATGTGTAGTGTTTGCAAGATGCTTTCCCTTTGGACTTTAGGGATGACCAGTCTTTGTCCTCTACAAATCAGGTCTTTCCATATATATAGTTCTTCTTTACAATGCCAGTAGGGCTTAACAGCATAGTCCACACTTTTCTTATGAATAGGCCACCCATTCAGTATATGATCCCTTAATTTTATCATTTCTTCATCTGACTCCATATCTCTGAGAATTTCCTGGTATCTTTTAGTGGTCACCTTCAGATTTAGAGTCATAATGGTGTTCTGGAGATCCAGATCTGAGGTGTCGATGGTTTCCTCTGAAATTGAATCTCTAGATAGAGTGTCTGCGGTGTGAATCACTTTTCCTGGTACATATTCTAAATTAAAATCATATCGCATCAATTTCAAGACCAGTCTTTCAAGTCTTGGAGATAATTCCTCTAGTGGCTTTTTTAGTATAGCCAACAAGGGTTTATGATCCGTCTGGGCTGTGAACTTTCTTCCATACAAATGATAGTTAAATCTTTGGCATCCATACCAGAGAGCTAAGAGCTCCTTTTCAATCTGGGCATATTTTTTCTGAGTGTTATTCAAGGATGCGGATGCAAAAGCGATGGGTCTTCCCTCTTGCATCAAGACAGCCCCAAGCCCATGTTGACTAGCGTCCACTGAAAGTGTTACCTTCCGATGGGGGTCAAAGAGGCCAAGAACTGGAGGATTTGATACCAAATTTTTCAGCTCAATGAATTCTTTTTCTATAGCCTCATTCCATGTCCACAGGGTATTCTTTTTTAGGAGTTGTCTTAACAAGACAGTTTTATCTGCCAGATTATGCATGAATTTAGCTAGATATTTCACAGTTCCCAAAAATCTTTGAAGAGATGTCTTGTCCATTGGTCTTTTTATTTTTTGTATTGCTTCTAATTTAGATGGATCTGCAGAGATGCCATTCTTGGATATCTCATGTCCAATGAACTTAACTTTTTCTTGGGCCAGTTGCATTTTATTGAATTCAAACTTTAAATTGTTTTTTCTAGCAATTTCCAAAACCGTAATCAGTCTACTATTGTGCTCCGTGAGGGAGTTTCCGTATATTATTATATCATCCATGTATACTTTTACTCCTTCAATTCCTGTAAACATACTTTGCATTTTTTTTATAGAAAACTTCTGGAGCGCTGCAAATACCAAAAGGTAACCGATGGAATCTGTAATACCCATAAGGTGTAGCCATTGTTAAAAGGCTAGATGACTTTTCGTCTAACTTGATTTGCCAAAAGGCTGACTTAGCATCAAGTACTGTATAGATGGGTGATTTTGTGATATCAGCAATGATGCCTTCAGGGGCAGGAAGTTGACGATATTCCATTTTAATCCATGGATTTAGCTCTCTAGGGTCCATACAGATACGAACCTTTCCATTTGGTTTCTTAATGATTACCATCGGGTGTGCCCACTCTGCTGGTTGGTCTACCTTTGAGATGATCTTTTGTTCCTCCATCGATTTTAGCTCCATCTCAACTGGTTTTTTCAGTGCAAACGGAATTCGGCGAGCTAACTGAATTCTTGGATGTGCATTTTCTCTCAGGATCACAGAATGCTCTCCAGGGAGTGTTCCGATCTCATCAAAGACATCTCTGTAGGACTCTATTATCTTTGTAGGTGAAGCATCCATCTTTGTCCTAGTATGGTCCTGTTCCAACGACTCTACTTTTAATATCAGCTCTAATTTTTTACACGCTGCCAATCCCAAAATTGGTGGAGCTGGCAAATCCACGACTAGAAATTCAAGGATTTCAGATTTTTTCCCAGAGGTACATGAAGCCTTGCATTTGCCCCTTATTGGTACTTTTTCTCCTGTATATGAATAAACCGCAATCCCAGTTGGATATATGCAGGGTTTATTTTGCCAATTTTTAATGGTATCCAATGGCAGGATGTTCACCTGTGCTCCTGTGTCTAATTTAAAATTAACTGAATTATTCTCCACCAAGATTATTTTAGTCCACTCTAGACCAGTAATGCTATCTAGGGATAGGTATTGAAGACACATTTCTTCTTCCTCTTCCGCTCTTTCCTCCAACATATGCACTCTGTTCCTACACATTTTAGCAAAATGGTTTGGTTTTTTACATGAATTGCATATTTTACCATATGCAAAACATTTACCATATGGATGTCTGGAACCACAATTTTGGCAAACCTTTGCATTAGGATGTTCCTCAGATACATTAGGTTTTCTACCAACTGGATATTTGAAATTCTTTTTATATTGCTTTTTATATTTTATAGAATGTAAATCAACATCTTCTCTAGTTATATTTTTTACTTGTTGTCTAGAAGTTTCAGTAGCTCTTCCCAAGTCTATGGCTTTAGCTAAAGAAAGATCAGGATCTTGTAGCATCCTTTCTTTTAAAGCTTTGTCTTTAATTCCAATTATAATTCTATCTCTGACCAAGGAATCTGCAAGCTCTCCAAATTCGCAGTCCATGCTTTTATTTTTCAATTCAGTTACATAGTCATCAAAATTCTGATTCTCCCCTTGTTCCGTTGTAAAAAACTGGTACCTCTTATAGGTTGTGTTTTTATATGGTTTAAAGTGTCCATCAAACAGTTCAAGTATATCCGGAACAGTCGGAGAGGCATCAGTTTCTTGTATTTTAAATGTAGAGTATATATCTAGGGCTAACTCACCAATATTATAGAGTAGAATAGCCCTTTGTCTTGGAATAGATTTTTTATCTATTTCTGTGGCTATGTAAAACATTTGGAATCTCTTTTTCCATTTACCCCATGCTTCTGATGGGTTTGTTCCAGGCACAAATGGCTGCAAACTATTCCCGGTACTCGAGGCCATTTTCAACGTGTTAGGCTTAATTGATATTTGAAATTTTACTTATCTTTCAAAATCCCGGCGCTGCCACCATGTTGTATCTTTTATACGGGTTCATTTACCTTTAGCTTTATATATATTTAATATAGTTACAGCCTTTATGTATATAGACAATTAATATACCGCCGTGCTAGAACAATTATATATTTATTATGCGGCGTTGTTTACATACTGTGTTGCCAGATCTATTGTAGCACAGTTTATAACTATATACAACAGGTACAAGCCCAGAGATAATCCAAGTTCTCCACCTGGACAACAAACACTTCGACGAGATACTGTACATATAAGATGTAAAATGCTTACATCATTGTTGGGTCTGTTTTGTGAAAAAAAATGGCCCAACAAGGTTTGTCTAACGAATCTCTCGATAAAGTGAACATTTTTTCCGGTCCCTTGAAAAATACTCGATAAGTTGATAAATATTAATTGGTTCCCTCGGTAATTGGAAGTTAAAGGAATAGTATCTTTCCTTGGAATTGTATCATTATTCTTGTCTCAAATAAATTGCCGTGTCATCCTGAATTTTGTCTTTCCTAATTTTCTACATTACAAAATCATCGTATCATCATGATAATATTTAGAGCAGATTGTTGAATTATAACAGATAAATTAGAATATTTATCTTGATTATTTTTAGGCGAAAAGTTATTTCAAAAATTTTATTTGCTAGAAACCTTCCCAGTACTATGCTAAATAACTTCCCAAAGTTTCATGGCGTTCCAATGAGTGGTTTGGTCAGACATAAAGGACACACACATACATTCATTTTTATATATATAGATATAATTTTCCCTCCTGTTTTCGTCGTACTTTTTAAAATTTTTATAAACAGCGACACCACAATTTTGAACCTTCAACCCCGCCGACCAAGAATAGAGGTGAGTGACTCCCTCTATAGATCGTCGTCACAACACAGAGTGGCGGTGAAATCGCAATAGGGTATATAAGACTTCATAGGTAAAGCAGCAACAGTTAAAAAGTTGAAGTCAAATAAAAGCTATCTTAACTAAACAATTGGCCAGGTAGGACTTAATGTTTTGCCAATCTTTCCATTGAAGTGCAGTAGCAGCAACAATACACACATTAATTTTGATGAAACCATTTAAAAAATTTATCAGAACCGAAAGCTATGGAAAATTTTAGTTTTTATTTTATACGCAGAAAAATGATAATTGCCATATAAAACATCAATAATTTCTTAAAGATGAATATTCCCTAACTACCATTTATGCTTAGACTCAAAGGTGTCACGAATGCATTTTATTAGTATGCATTTCATTATTACTCTGTTTTTTCATTTATATTTATTTTCAAAATCTAAACTTTGCTTTTCGAAACCGCTAAATTGAATATTTTCTCCCTGGTTTATTAACAAAGCAGGTATTGTAATATGAGAGAGAGAGATAGCTTATATACTAATAAGAGTTTTATTTTATTGAAAAATGTGATATAATGAAATAGTCACCAAAATTATTAAAACTAGATTCTTTTAAAATCAGTTTTATATATTGGTATAAATGTACGATTACAGCCGTGTTTTTAAAAATGGCGAACCCTTATAAAATGATGTTTAATATATTACCTTGCAGGTTCTCAGGCCTATAAATAATACAAAATTTTAAAAGATATAAAATTTACATCTTTTGCTACCACATACCCTACTCTTAAACTGTTCTAACATGTTTATTCTCATATCCTTTGAGAATTGTGCATTTTTAAGTGTAAGGTGCTTTAGAATTAAAATCATCAAGATTAACATGGTCGACTTTGTTTATGTTGGAAGTTAAAATAATTATTACCTATCCCTGCTGATGAAAAAAAATTTTTTTTTGATTGGCTGATAAAAGTATTATGTTTAGAATTGTGTCTCTGCAGAAAAAATTTCTACTTCTCTGCATTTTTTCAGCTTGCAATAGTGTGGTAAAGATTTAATGAGTACTAGTAAGAGAGATACCTCAGAGTATCTTGAGTCCCATGTTTACAAATGGTAGTGCAGCAGAAAAGAAAAGCTTTTACACTGGCAGGGATGGAAGATGGAACCACAACTACTGACCTTGATAAGGGACAATTTGGATTATAGATTATAAACACAAGGTAATAGACCAAATCCATATAAATAGTGGGCGACGTTTCGGTTACAATCTATATCTATGAGTTAGAACCAACCAGCCAATCAGAGAATTCCCTGAGGTCGAGGCAGTGACGCATAGAAGGACCAATCATAGCCTTTGTTTACATCGTGCGTCACGGTGACATCACGACCACTGAGGGGCTTAGTGTTAGATTGTGTATTGGACATGTATTGGAATGTTTAGTTTGGTAGTCTACGTTTGTAGAATTTCAATGTTAAATTTTTAATTATTAAATCATTTTATTCATGATTGAATGTTGTGGCCCACTGTCGTATTACCTCCCCAACACGATGTGACGCCATCCATTCCTGTCAAATTTTTAATATAATCATTAAACACAAGGTGATAATATATAATCCAAATTGTGCCTTATTAATATAATCATTAATTTGGAGGTTATTTTTAATTATTGAATTTTTAACATATAAGGGTGCTTTCATTATTTTCCTTAGGGTCTTCTATATAATGAAAAAATATATCACAACATCAACATCCGCCCAAAATTTGGACTGGTTACACTTAATCACCCGCTCAAGTCCATCAGGGGACTTTTCCGGTCTTATCTGAAGGTTTAGTAAAAAATGGTGGATCTGCTAAGGAGAGCAAGTCAAGTCCCGGATATGTACAGGTTATAGATACTAAAGTGAGCAGATAGTTAAAGAAAGGTTATGTAAGTTTAAAGTGAAAGGGTACATTAGAGTTATAATACAGTTTACAAGTTTATGCACAAGGTGCATATCTTTATGGTTAAAATTATGGCCATAATGCCTTCAGAGTTTTTATTTTTTTTATTTCAGATTTTTTTTTGGAATTTATTTATATTTTATTTATTTTTCTTTATTATTACAGTAAACTCTCCTATAACGCGATTAATGTGTTCCGTGTTGTATGAAATCACGTTATAGGAATTCCCGTTGTACGAAATAAAACTTGTATAACGCGAATGTTGTTAGGGTAAATTGTTAGTGACAAATATCATGTAAAAATGTATTGTATAAAATGATGTATATAGGAAAAATAATTATATACTAAAACAAAACTAAATGTTATATTATTTTATATGCAAATGTATATAAAAAAACAAATTATATATATACATAAAGTACACTACATATAATTTTTTTTTTAATATACATTTGCATATAAAATAATATAACATTTAGTTTTGTTTTAGTATATAATTTTTTTCCTATATACATCATTTTATACAATACATTTTTACATGATACAGTATATCTCCTTTTCAATTTTTCTTTTTTTCCAACTTTATTCATCATGCCTGGGGAGCAAGTTTCGTAATTTTTTATTTTTGGAAAATATTTACATGTAAATTCTAATTTAATACCTTATATGCGTTAAAAATATTATTTTAAGCTTTAAAACTCAATTTAACACTATTTAAAAAATTTTACTTACAGAAACACACGTGTAATTAAATTGACAAAGTATACAACACTACTTCGTTCAAAAACAAAAAAAATTGAAAAACGTGTGTGCATAAAAATTAAATGTATTGTACAGTTGTCAATATGGAAATTTCCGCATTTTATTTTATAATGTGTTATACGAAAATTCGCATTGTATAAATAAATTTGTCGCAATTTTTTTATCGCGTTGTACGAAATCGTGTTGTAAAAACTCACGTTATAGGAGAGTCTACTGTATTAATTTTTGTTAAAATATTCCCAAGGGCTGAAAATGGAGGGGAGAACAAAGGAGACTGTATACAGTTTGGGCATCATTATGTCAAAAGGAAGAAATTGATATGGAGGAACATATGCGGTTGCAGTGGGAAAAGAAAAAAAGGATCTAAAGATATACATTTAGGAAAGCTGGAGAGGAATAGAAGTTTCAGGTAGAGTAAAATCAGTTTAAAGGTTATGTTGAGGTCGAAGCTGTTATATTGGAGGGAATAAATCTCCCGCTATTATGTGCAAATCTTAGTATTGATTTCCAAAGTTTGTCCTTCCAAAAAAGGTCTTTCAAGGTTAGAGGTATGTAACAAATGGTCCTGAGGCAGGCTGTATAGAGTTGTGAGCGTTCATATTCAAAATTGGGGCATTCAAAGAATATGTGTGTAATTGTTTCTGGGGAGGAGAGACAGGGGTTACATGTTGGAACTCATATGTTTTGTTTTGTCAAAGGACCCTATCCATGTGTGTCCAGTAACGGGACCTGTAGTTATTATGCAATCAGGTATGATGTGTTTGTGTGGGATGAAGATAAAGAATGAGAAGAGATACTTAGGTTCTTGTAGATTGTAGGGTTGGCGGTGATGAATCCCTCCTCCCATGTGCCCCAGAAGGATTTGCTAAGATGGTTAAAAAGGGTGTGGCGTGAGGCTAGTTTGTATTGAATGGGAGAGGTGTCCGCAGAGGCAGATCTCGCAAGAGCGTCCGCACGGCAGTTACCAAAGTTTCCTGAATGATCCTTGACCCAGTGGAATGTGACTTTACGTGAAACAAAAAGTTTGTGAAGGGTAGTTTGGCATTTGTAGATTAGGGGATGATGGCAATGTAAGTCGGGCAAGATAGAAGAAGTGAGAGGCAGTCCGAGAAGATTGCCATGAAGAAATGTGGTGGAAGGGAAAAAATGTCTTTCAAGGCAGAGAGAAGTGTGAAACTTTCCGCTTGTAAGGCTGACCTATGGTTTGAGAGAGGGATGGATGCTTCAAAGGGGAGAAAAAGGGAAAGAGAAGAAGTCCTGAATATCCCTGTGCCAACGCCTGTGGATGTCTTAGAACCATCAGTAAAGTATGTGATGCCAGGATTATCAGGTGGCAGGTGGGAATGGCAGATTCGAGGTAAGGATTGAGGTGAAGGATAAGTGTAGGGGCAGGGACGGCGTTCAATTTTGAAAGGTAGAGGACTTGGCGGAGAGAGAATATATCACAGCATGTTTTAGATAGTTACTGTTATCAATAGGATAAGTAAAAAAAAAAAAACTGTTATCAAGTATGTAAACAAGATAGATAAAAAAGATAGTTTTCTAAGAACCCTAAAATATTATTATTGAATTAGAAGTGGAAAGTATTATATTAAAAGTATATATGTAAATATCATTGATGAAGCACAATTTGGATTACAGATTACAAGAAAATAAGACCTAATACAAATAATTTAATAGTGCGTGACGTTTCATCAACAGCATTGTCACCATCAGACAAAAGAATAAATGAGAGTAAATGAGAATTTACTTAATTCATTTATTCTTTTGTGCTCTTTCGTGAGTCAATGTCCCTATCAAAATCAGCATCTCTCAGTATCCAATTGAATTGATATCATGTTCTTTTATAAACAATACCTAAGTCCTGATTTCCTTTTAAATACTTGAAAACTCTCATATCAGCATTACAGTGACTTTGATTTGAATTAGATGTGAACTGACTTAGTTTCTTAACAGCGAATAATATGTCTGGACGTGTGCAGAATGCTAGAAACATCAAACAATTATTTCCTATGCTTTAGTTTTCACTTGTGTTCTCTTTAGACAGCTTTACATTTGGATCAAAAGGAGTTTCTGAACAATTACAGGAAAGCATGCTGAATCTATCAAGTATCTTTGTAATGTAATTTATTTGGCTTAGGCACATTAGTCTTTATCTCTGTCTCTCTTAATTTCTAATCCCAAAAAATAGTTTTGTGTAGGCATCGTGATCTCTCTCTCTTTCTCAAAGTGAGAAGATACAATAAAATAAGACCTAATCCAAATTATTTAATAGTGTGTAACATTTCGGTAACAACACTATTTTTCACGGGCTCTTTTTGAGCTTACAGACCAAGTTTTTATTTCTAACCTCTAACCCATTAGGGATTTCCATGTAAATATTTTCTTGAGTAAGAATATATCAGGTCTCCAGAGAAAAGTATCTTTTCAAAACATTTTTATTCTCTAGCTTTCGGGCACATGGTATAATAATTTGTCAATAGAACTATAATTGGATACTATTTTACATAATTTTATAAAAGTTCTGTAGATATAAAAAATTTCATATTAACTATAATACAAATAAAGACAAAATATTTTAAAATATATATCTAATAAGAGGAAAATAAATAAATATAGGCCTCTAGGGCGTAACTAAGGAAGCAATATTTACTCATTTTTTACCCAATATTGATTCAAGGGATTATTTTATAAAAATATTTTCTTCTAAATCCCCATGGAGGAAAGCAGTTTTAATGTCAAATTGCAATATTTCCATATCCATTATTGTAGTTAGTGCAAGTAAGATTCTCACTGAGTCATACTGAACAACAGGAGCAAAGGTCTTTCTATAGTCTCTGCCTGGTTTCTGGTTGTTTCCTTTGGCTACAAGTTTAGCTCTTAGCGATCAACATCTTCATTAGAATTTCTCTTTATTCCGAAGACCCACGTACAGCTTATAGGTTTTGTTCCACAGAATTGACGTCTTTTGATGCAATAGGTCCACCCCTCCTTTTGTCATGTTGTAAAAAGTAATCATTTCTGGCTTCTTCTTTTCATTTGTCTCTTCATCAATTGTTGCTGTTGAGTGCATTGTAGATAAAAGAATGACACTTTTGCCCCTTTTAGGAACATATGATACAAGGGAGACATTTTTTTGAAAACCAAAAATTGAGCTAAACACTTGTCGTGCGCGATTTGGCATAAATTCAGGTGGTATTTCTTTTTTATTCTTTTTGAGTGTTCCTGCTAAGGTCAATTTATGGTCATTCAAAAGAGCTACTGCAAGAGGATAGCTGGTATACCAATTGTCAATAGTTAAGTTGCGCTTTGACCCGAAGATTGGAAGTACAAGTCTTTCAACTAGATTGTTGGGAGAGTTATTTGATAAGGGCCGTCAGGTTGCTTGCCAGCGTATATTTCAAGATTCACCACATAGCTTGTGCGGGAACAACATAACACATAACAAGTATTTATACTTATTTTGCGGGTTTATTGCGAAGGTACTGCTTGAAACTACATTGGCCTTTGAATGGAATAATCTTTTTATCTACTGTCAAATATTCTCCAGGATGATTATATAGTTTTGCAGTTTGTAACAAATTCTTAAAATATTTCTTTAATTGGTGCTAGTTTGTCAATTTTTTTCTTATTCACGTGTGGGCAAATCATCGAAACGCAAACACCTGAGTAAAGTGAGAAACCGCTCGCGCTTCATTACAGACCGGAAAATTTCGAATCCGGTTCCATCATCTGCCCATATTTCTTGGCAGGCCTTTCTTGTTCCAGAAAGTAACAAAAGTCCAATAAGAGCCCAAATTTCTACATCATTCGTATCTTTTGCATACCTTTCTCGAGAAAAAATTCCTCGAATCCTTGAGATATATTGATTGGTGTTACATACTATTTTTTCAATTATTTTTTTTGTGATAAATTTTTGTAAGCTCCAACACTGTTGTGATGTTCTTTCCATCTCTTTTCGGGCAAGGAAGGTGAGAAATTATGTTGTAAGAGTGAATTCTTACCTTTGTACTTTACCATTGTTTATTTTTGGTTTTGCTACTGTTTCTATTTTTTAAAATTAAGTTTATAAACACAAGGTAATAAGACCAAATCCAAATAAATAAATAGTGTGTGACGTTTCGGTAACAGCGTTGTTACCATCTTCAGACAACGCTGTTACCGAAACGTCACACACTATTTATTTATTTGGATTTGGTCTTATTACCTTGTGTTTATAATCTACAATCCAAATTGTGCCTCATCAAAATTAAGTTTATTTTTCCATGGCAAGGGTTCTTTTGTGCCTTTTTTCGGTAGCGCATCAGCAGCTTCTTTACCTTCAATGCCAACGTGTGAGGGTACCATTGAAGGTGAATTTTTGAGGTTTTTGAGAATTTTTGGAGATAACCAATAATTCCAATAAACCAAAATTCCTACTTACTTTGTCTCTGTTCCCCTGTATGGCTCAAGTGTTGTATGGCACTTCTACAATCATTGAGAATCCAGATATCTTGATAATTAGTATTTCTGATGGATTTTAAGGCTTCATAGATGCCTATAAGTTCTGATCTGAAGACTGAGCAAAAATCTGGGTTTCTTCTGTTCATTTTCTCAATGCCATTTGTGGTTTTAATGAGAAAGCCACTGCCAGTGTGTCCCAACTCATCTCTACTACCATCTGTATAGATAATTATTGCATTTTTAGGAATTTTATTAATTATATCTAATGATAATTGTTTTAGGTATTCTGGATTTTGGTATTGTTTGTTGGTGGGTTCATTTAAAGTGTCATTAAAAATAACATTTTGTAGCGGTTCGCATGGAGAAATTTTTTCTGCTAAATAATTTTTTCCCTCTTTTTATTTTAAAAATCCATTTCTTTTGGCCAGTTGGAGAGGCCCTTCTTTTTTGAGTCTTAGATTGGATTCCCAATTAAGTATGTACAGTAAAACCCCTCTATAGTGAACCCCAATGGGACAGAGCTTTTGGTTCACTATAGCCACGGTTTGGCCATTTTTTAAACTTTTCTAAATTTTTAGACTGTATAATTAAAAAACAGCCATACAAACAGGAAAAGGCAGCAACTTAATAATGATAACTTTGTTTTAATTCCCTAAATTGACCTATTTCTTTACAGTAATGCTGAATATCAAAAGAAGTCATTTGATAATAGGTTCTTCTTATCATTAGCATACATGTTTATATATAAACCTATGTATTATTTAAAAATTATGCCAAATCCCCTAGGCCAATCATTATTAATTATATATTTGAAAGGTATAAGAGTATTTTAGAACATCTTTCTCAAATAATATAATACTAAATTTATTTGAAAAAATGCCTCTAATACCTTGTTGTTTGAAAGTGAAAAGTAAAATTAGAAAATCAGAATTGTCTTAAAATATCGTTATTTCCATCAAAGGAATAAAGCTCCGTGTATTCTGAATCAATTGAGGATGAATCAAAAGTATCCAATTCAGAAAAATCGGACGCGAAACATGTTGATACGATAGCGTGATCGGTAAAATTGCGAATAAAAAACGCCAATTTGCAAACACCAAATCGGTAGGGAAACGGCCGGCCAGGGGGAATATCCACGAACCCTGAATGAATCATATACCTATCAAAAATTCCATTCTAAAAATAGAACTGTAGTGGTAGTTTTTGAGACTTTATAAGTCGATTTGTTTGTGGCCCGACTGACACAGGTTGGGGTAACTGTTTTTTTACTTCCTCTTCCAATTCCAGTTTCCACATATTCTTCTGAAGTGTATATTAAATTATATTTTTAACCTGTTATTTAAAACATTTCTGGCTTTAAAATTATTTGGAATTATTTTTTAGCCTAGGTTAAACTTGATATAGAACCTTTCTAAAAGGGCATGCTGCCACTGTTTTTTTTTAGAACGCCATTCTTTGTTTCTTTTCTTTATTTTGGAAGCCATTTGTATTTTTCTTCTATTTCAAAATTGTCAAATGCAAAGATATTCTATTAAATAAAAGTATAATGTGTAAAAATTTACACAACATACAGCAAAAATAGAATGGAAATGAAAACAAACAATGCCGCAAAATTTTTGTTTTAAAATCGCGATCCGCGAGCTGAAACATGCTCAAAATTTTGTTGTTTTAAAAAAAATTTAAATCACAATTTTAAGTTCGTTATAAGCATAGTATTTTTAATAGATTTTATCATTTTGGGACTGAAAATAGGTTTGTTATAGGGGTAGTTCGTTATTTTAAAAACCGCAAAGTTTGTTATAACAATGGTATTTTCAATGGAATGGAATCGGGAATCGCCGTGGGTTCGTTATAAGGGAAAGTTCGCTATATCCAGAGTTTGTATTAGCGGGGTTTTACTGTAATTGGAAGTTCTGTGCTTGTTTCCATAACTCTTGATTTTGTTTATGTATTTTGGCAGATTGTAGCTTCTTTTATCCTTTAAGGGCAATGTCTGCTTCGTAAAGTACAATATCATTACGGCAGGTATTTCGAAGACCTGTAATAATTCTAGCTGCGCTTAGTTGTATCCTTTCCAGTGATTTTAGATTTGTTTTAGATGCTGTGCCGTAGATTTGATATCCATATTCAAGGATAGGTCAAATTAGAGACGTGTAAGCTAAATTTTAGTGTGGTTGAATCGGCTCCCCACTCCCTTCCTGAAATATATATTTCAGGATTTTTAGTCTGTATCTTCCTTTTTTAATAACTTCAATATGTTTACTGAAGTTAATTTCTGGATCCAGGGTATAGCCGAGATATTTAAGATGTTTATTATATTGCAATTCTTGTTCTTTCAGAATAATTTTTGGGTCTTATTTTGTATAGTTTCTTATCGGTAGTAAAAAGACAGGTTTCAGATTTTTGGGGGTTAAATTTTAATTTGTTTATTAGCAAATTTTTCTAGGTGGAGAAGAGTTTTGTTCAAATCCCTTTCAGCTTTTTTCCAGTTAGTGTTGCTGTTCCATAGAATGTCATCAGCGGAAAGTCCAATATTGGTTTTTATGTGAAATTTTTTCTTCTATGCCTGAAGAGAGTTGGACTAAGGACTGATCCTTGTGGTAATCCTTGGTACAATTTAAAGGTTTTAGATAGAGTTCCATTATATTTGACCCTGATGTATCTATTTTTAAGGAAATCATTTATCCAAGTGATAGCTTTTCCATCAATTTTGAAAGGTTTGTATAATCTTGTAATTAACTTATTTTTCCTTACCTTGTCAAAAGCTTGTGTAAGGTCTAAAAAAGCTGCTATGGTGTGGTTAGTTGCTTTTCTGTTTTGTGCATCTTTTACCTTTTGTGTGAAAAAAAAAGAGTTGGTCTATTGTCCCATGTCCTTTCCTAAATCCACATTGTTCTTCTGGTAAGAGATTTCTTGTGTCGAGGTGTTGGGTGAGTCGTCTGAGTATAATTTTTTCCATTAATTTGCAGCAAATACTTGTGAGGGAGATAGCTCGGTAGTTTTTTGGGTCTTAAGCAGATTTGTCAAGTTTTTTAATATAAATTATTTTTGCAGTTTTCCAGTCTTGAGGTGATTTTACAGTTTTCCAGGAGTTATTGAAATATCAAGAAGTCTTTCTTTGCCATTTTTGTCCAAGTATGAAATCATTTGGCTATGGATTCCATCTGGCCCAGGAGACTTGTTTAGGTCAGTGTTTTCTAATGCATAATCTAGCTCTTTCATATTGATTTTTTCATGGAAAATATTATGATTGCTGGTGGCATTTTTAGTCATGAATAATCTTTCGGGCCATTTTTTCAACTTTCTTATCTTTTATTTCAAATTTGATTTTACTACTTATTTGATATGAATTACCTATAAGATTAGCAGCAATTTTGTCATTAGTTGCTGGGACACCATCTGTATTCTTAATCATATTTGTGTTTTCAGTTTGTGGCTGGGCTCTGTCAATTTGTTTTGCCAAATGCCAAAGTTTTGCATATGGGTTTCTTGGGTTCAGGTTTTCACAAGTTTGTTTCCATTTTTCCCCTTTCATATTTACATATAATCATTATATTTTTGCATTCACAATGTTCATTTAAGTTCTACAATTTGTTCGGTTTTGGGTGCACTTTTTTTGTAGTTCATTTCTTTTAGTTATAAGTGTTTGGATATCTTTTGCCTGGTGTGTATAATTTGGAATCCATTTCTTAACATTACCTCTTGGTATTGAAACTTTGGCTGCTTTAATAATGGTGTTTTTAAAAGATATTCAATTTTGTTCAAGATCTTTTATTCTAGTGGGTGCTATTCCGAAGTCTTCATTGGTGTTTTGCGCTGGTAAAGATTTCAATTAACCTTTTTCAAGTTCCAGAATTTTTCTTTAATTGAGCTGGTTTTGGTCTTGGTGCTAATTTCTATCAAAATAGGCAAATGATCACTTCCAATACTTTTAATATTTGCCATTTGCATTTGTGGAAAATGTCAGGACTGGAGAAACTTATATCAAGTGCTTGTGCAGTATTATAACTGTAGGAATGGTGGGTAGGATTCCCGTCATTTAAGCACATTAAGGCATTGTCGTCAAATATATTTGATAGTATTTTGCCTCTTGGGTTTGGCGTGGAGCATCCCCATAGTTGATGTTTGGCATAAAGGTCACCTACAATAATAGTGTTGCCTGTAAGAAATTGAGCATTGTTCCATCGTCAATAAGTTTATTGTTTGGAGGGTGATGCATATTGTATATGTTGATGGTTTTGTTTTGGTTGAGGTAGACTTTGATACCTTGGGCTTCGAGGTCTGATGTATTTGGAATATTAATGGCTATGTCCTCATAGTACAAATTCTTGATTTAAAATGCTAGGCCACCCCTTCTTTATTTCTATATTTTCTGAGAATATTGTAGTTTTTATACTTGAGTTTGTATTTTTCATTTAATTTGGTTTCCTGTAGGGCTATAATTTGTATCTTTTTTTTCCCAGCTAATTCCATTATTTCTTCTAATTTTATTTTTGTTGCTGTTGAGCACATTCCATTTATGTTGCACTGCAAAATGCTCAATTGCTTGGAAGCTGCAAAGTTTGGAGTTTGTGGAGACGGTATTATACTTATCGGGCAGAACCCTCTACCTAAGTCCTGAACGCGCCCCTGTTTATTCTGCGCGACGGGCAATGCAGCATGCAAATCAACATCTGATCTCATGTATTTTTTAAATTGAATTGCTTCATTCGGTATGTTATCCAATCCTGTCGCTTTATTTTTCCTTAATTTGGATATTTTTGTAGCAACTTGTGTAAACGAAATTTCACCATCCAGGTCCGGATCGAAATGATGCTGAACATTGATTATTGGTGTGAAAGACGGCAGCTTAGGGTAAAAAGTCTGCTAATCAAACATCAGGATATTGCCTTTGATGGTGTCTCTCTGCTTATAATTTTTTATTATCTTCCAATATTGAGAAGTGTTTCTAGCATGGCAAAGAGCCATCTGTTTGTCTTCAAAGTATTGGTTCTTTTTTGATCTGATTAATGATAGGTATTCTTTCTTGCTTGCAATAAAAAAAAAATTGTTATCTGTATTATTCGGTGTTAAATAGAGTTTAAGGTTGTCTTTCATATTTTTATTAGCTATGTAGCCTACCCTGTCAAACCACGATTTAGACCTAACACCTCCAAAACTTTTCTTAGTTATCATCCCCGCCCTTAACATTGCCGCTTGAACTTCACTTGTAAGCATTTCGACCTGTGAGTCAATTGTGGAATCTGCTACTAGTAAATTAGTTAAATCCCTCAAGCTGCTTTTGAAAAATGTAGCCTTGTCAGCTGCCCAAGAATACTTGCTAATGGAACAAAACTTTGTATCATTTTTTGCCTTTATATTGTTTAGACCATTAAATTTTAGGATGAGTGTGATCCAAATAAGGCATGCATTCAGTAGTAAGATCAACAATCATTTCAAGTAGTGCAGGCGAAACAATAGAAAGATCAATAACTGAGGATCCTTGGGTTGAGATAAGTTTCCATTTTTATCACTGATAGATCTGCCATTTATTATCGTGAGTGGATTCTCATTGAGAAAATCAACAATAGTTCCTGTGAAGAGATGATGAGACTGAATCGCAGGAGGTACATTTGGTAGAAAGCCGTGTTTGGGTGTCCAGCAAGTTATGGAAATATCCAAGGTCACTGGTTTGAACATTTAGATCACCACAAAGGACTATTTCTAACCCATCCTGTATTTTATTCTCAGTACAGTAGAACCTCCCTGTAAAGGACACCTGATTGCAGAGCCAAAGTGTCCTTTAGGGAGAGGTGTCCTCTTACTGAAGAGTTGCTAAATAGTAAAAATGGTAATTTTGCAAATGAAAGGCCCTTTACAGATAGGTGTCCTCTCATGGATATTATACTGTATAACAAAATTATTATTTTTTTAGATTTTCAAGTGGTGACTGTACTGGAGATAGTTAAACAAAATTCATGCAAACCAGTATTGAGTCTATTGATGGAGCTACACTATACACCCATCTATAGTGAACCCCAATGGAACAGAGCTTTTGGTTCACTATAACCACACAGTTTGGCTTTTTTTTTTACTTTTCACAATTTTTAGACCGTATAATTAAAGGACAGACATACACACAGGTAAGGCAGCCACTTAATAATGGTCACTTTGTTTTAATTCCCTAAATTGACCTATTTCCTTACACCAATGCTGAATATCAAAAGAAGTCATTTGATAATAGGTTCTTCTTATCATTAGCATACATGTACCTTTATGTGTATAATTTAAAAATTAAGACAAATCCTAAACAAAGCTTTATTAAATATATATTAAAATATATAAGAGTATTTTAGAGAACATCTTTATCATATTATATAATACTGCATTTACTTGAAAAAAAATGCTTCTAGTACCTTGTTTGAAATCACTCCTAGCATTGCCTCTTTCAAATAAGGTTAACCCTCTGAACACAAGCCATATTAGCCCTAAAATGTGTGTAAATAGCAATTACAGTGAATATTGTAAATACAGATCTTGTTTTCAAATAGAGTGAAATCATAAAAATGGTTTACTTGATATTGGAAGTTTTTTCATTGGTTGAGTGGATAATGATACGTTTTGTGGGTCTCTATCATCTTTTTTACATCCTCCCCTTCATAATCAGAATTCTCTAAAATATCGTTATTTCCACCAAAGGAATAAATTTCTGTGTTTTCTGAATCAATTGAAGATGAATTAAAAGTATCTTATCCCAAAATATCGGACGCGAAACATGTTGATACGCTAGCGCGATCGGTAAAATCACCTTCAAAAAACGGGGGATTGAAATAATACCAAATCGGTTGTAAAACAGGCGGCCAGCGGGAATATCCGCGAACCCTGAATGAGTCATATACCTAACAAGGCATCCATTCTAAAAATAGAACTGTAGCGGTCGTTTCTGAAAATTTATGAGGCTATTTTGTTGCGGCCCGTGAGACGGGCACGATCGCGGCATTTGTAACAATTTATAATAGCTTTCTATTTTTATATCTCTTATAATAGTTATATTTCTTTTAACATGTTCTGAAAATTATACTGCGTGGTTTCACTTGGACGCCTTTGCTGGTCCCAAGCCCGGATGAAAAAGGAGGAGGGGGAGCAGTAACAAGCTCGCTAAAAAACCTGGGCTCAGCTGGCCCGACTGATAGTACCCTGTAAGGGCTCCTAATCCAGGCATACAGGATGAGCAGCGTTTGTACTCCATGTTAGGAGCAGCTGCACATGGCGTCTGTTCCTCATGTCAGAGGCGGCCATTTCTTTTGGAGCTAAGTCGGCCTGCCACTGAGTAGTGCTCCCAAAGGCAGACGCATTCTACTTCACCCAATCATGATGGTTGTCATGCTTTACAAGCTTGATACCTTGATATGATTAAGTGAAGATAAGAAAGAAGAAGAAGAAGACTTGGAAAAGCTTTGATAATGACTTATTTATAGTAATAGCATTTGGTTTTTTAGAACGCCTTTTTTTCTTCATTTTGGAAGCCATTTACATTTTTTCTATTTCAAACTTGTTGGATGCAAAGATATTCTATTCAATAAAAGTATAATGTGTAAAAATGTATATAAAACATACGGCGAAAATAGAACATAAATGTGAACAAGCAATGCCCCCAAATCATTGTTTTGAAATCGCGAAATTTTGTAATTTTAAAATTTATTAATCACTATTTCAAGTTCGTTATAACCATAGTATTTTAAATAGACACAAGGTAATAAGACCAAATCCAAATAAATAGTTTATTTATTTGGATTTGGTCTTATTACCTTGTGTTTATAATCTACTAGGCGAATGACCCGGGCTATGCCCAGGTTTTACCCGATTAAATGCTTTTATTCAAATACTATTCGTTACAATTATAAATTAGCGCCGTGGATGTCATTCTTGTGAAACGTCCTGCTCCAAACTTTGTGTCTGAGAAGCGATATTTTTATAAAGAGATGATCTGGCTTTGTGTCTTCTGCTCGAATGAATGTTTTTCTGTTAGAATTTTGTTCCTGCATACTAAAAATAAACTAGCTTCACCCGTGGTCTCTGCTTTTTGGAATTTTTCCGGATATAATTTTGTATCTGATAATCAAATATGATACAGCAATATTGTCATAATCATTTTCTGAATAAAAAACAACTACTTTTTTCCCAGAACCTGTCAATTTATTTTTCTTGACTAAAAATCCGAAAAATATATTTTCCAGATTTTTCTCTATGTCCTGTTAAAACACGTTTTACATGTCCATTAGGTCAGCTGATATTACCTCCCATCTTCACCGCTAGAAGCGCTGCTTGCGAGCGAAAAGGCAAATTTGAAAATAACTTGTATACACACTACACATGTAGTAATCCCGAGGTGGAATGTACTGGGCAGTCGTGGTAGTGGGTGAGTGATGGGATTCCCGCACTGGGACAGTAAGAGACAGAGGCAGGTCTAGATGGTAAACTCCAAGAAGTAGAGGTAGACCACGGACGAAGGTAGTCGGACCATGGACGTCACGGATGCCCTAAGTCTACATCGCGGATAGGGGTGAGAGATCTGACTGACCGTATAACGGTGTCGCTCCGAAACAACTGAAACAACTACTTCCTTTGTCCCAATCTTGGGGGGCTTATATACTCGACTCTGGCTCTTGTTGACGAGTTCTGATTGGCTGTCCTAATCACGCCACCTGTCAAGCGCTGGTTATTAATGATGTCTGGCCACGTGTCGGCCACCTGCTGACGGGGGAATGAACTCATTAGCATAAACACCTGTTAGTCTGGGTTGTTTATCACGTCTGGCCTTTGTCCTCTGTACTACCTCTACTCCTTTTGTTTTATTTGTCATTTCTATTATTATACAAGGTCGATACATATTTTTATATACAGATATGGGGTTATAATAAACATTAGAAGAAGATTGTGCTCCATCTACCTTAAAATATACTACAGAATGTGTCCCCGGTGATGAAGGTTTGGTTGGGGGAATGACATGTAATGAATGATAACCTAACAAACCTATTATAAAAAATAAAAGAAATAATTTGTATACAAATTAGTTAAAATTATTATTAAGCTACAAGTTAAAAAGAGAAAGATGTTGTAATGGTGGTGTATCAATGAAAACGTACAAAATGAATGATAAAAGATTAAGAGAAGGTATATAATACAAAATGGTAACTATGGTAAAATGAATCGTACAAGGAAAATAATATCTTATTGTATTAAAGATGAGAGAAAAAAAATGAAGTTAGTTTATTGACTGAACTTATAATGTGACGCTGAGGTTGAAAAAGAAAGGGGGTGTCTGAGCATGTTTCTGCAAAAGTAGTATCCCAAGCATCCTGCAATGCAATGCGAACTTGTTTAAGTGAGGCATTGTTTTCATTAACAGAAGGCCTAAGATATTCCGTCTGCATCATTAGCTCTGACAGTGAAAAGAGGTGGGAAGATTGATGGATGTAAAAGGTAGAGGTAGAGGTAAGAGGGATCCCTGTTGTCCATAATGATTGTGCCCGGTTGAGTTGTGAAAAAAAAACTGAAAAGTTGAAAAAATGATGAATTGATATGATGCGTCGGGCGATGAGAAAAAAAATAAAAATATCGCGCTGGATATCCTGAACTCATTATCGGGAATGGTATAACGAGGAAGGATTGTTCCAGTCGGATTAATCAATGAAAAAAAAACAAAAATGTTCGGCGAACTGGAATCCCTTGGAAGGTTGGAGGTTTGAAGGATGCGGAAAAGGAGAGGTGGGTGTAAGAGAGTTATTGCTGCCAATTTTGATTGTGTCCGGCTTGTATGGTGAAAAGAAAAAGTTGAAAAATGAAAAAATGATGAGCCGGACGATGAGAGAGAAAAAAAAATCTAACTGGGTCTCCTGAGCTCACTGTTGGGAGATGTACAGCGAGTAAGGGTCTTCTAGTTAGGTTAATCACTAAAAAAAAAAAAAAGAAAATGGCTGACGAACAATAAACTCTTGATGGAGGGAAAGGTTGGGAGGAAAGGTTCATGGGATAGAGTTAAGAG
The DNA here is from genome assembly GCA_030710605.1 of Cordylochernes scorpioides. Lineage (NCBI taxonomy): Eukaryota > Metazoa > Arthropoda > Arachnida > Pseudoscorpiones > Chernetidae > Cordylochernes > Cordylochernes scorpioides. The sequence goes on along the minus strand of CP092875.1, from coordinate 16,549,539 downwards.
GTTGTAAGGGAAGCGTCAAAAATAACATTTTGAAAATCTATTAAGAAAAATAAAATGATAAATGTTTTATCTATTTAAGAAATATTATAAATATTGTTAGGTGTAGGTTTTTTAAGACGGTGCCTAAAATAGTTGAAGTTGTAAAATGCTAAGTCTGAACATGATGAGAAAAAGAGAAAATAAAAATATTAAAGGTAATAATATATAAAGGGTTGATTGGTAATTGAAGGCATTAATGTTGATGGTTAATAAACAAAATGATATTATTGATGAATAGTGAAATGTTTTATCTACATTGGTAAGTTAAAAAACAAAGTGCAACACCACAAAACTAGTAAAAGTGTAAGTCTATTTACAAATAAATGAGAGAAAAGCTAGCAAACCTATTAAATGGGAAATAATTTGGGGCACAAATTAGTTACTAGAATAAAAATAAAGATAAAGGGGAGTAGTGGTGACACATTGATATAATATTATAAAACTACAAAAATTATATAAGAGGAGTGCATAGGAAGGATAAATTTAAAGTAAACACACACAATAGCGAAAGTAAATATTTGGGAAAGTTGGTATACTAGTTACAGTTTTTTGTTACTTAAAGTGCCTTGAATATTTACAACATAGTTTCAGGGATGTAATACAGGAAGGAGGAGAAGCAGAGGTAATAAAAGTGAAATTAAAATATAAAAGAAAATTGACTTAAGCAAAAGGTTTGCGATAGGTAGTGACGCAGTGAGAAATAAAGGAAGAAGGTCTGAATTGGTTTCTGCAAAGGACATCTCAGGAGTCCTGCCCTGCAATACGAGCTTAGAAGCGAAGTATTGTTTTCAGGGTTCAGCAATCTCAAGATGCTCTGTAAGTAGCATTAGATCAGATGGGCAAAAGGCGTGAAGATCGAAGGAGAGGTAGTTATGGGAGAATATGGGGAAGAAATCTTTTCTGAGAGAGGTTAAAAAGAGATGGTGTCTCAAAAGCTGCACTGCTGTCGGTGATTGAGCTCGATAAGATGAAAAATAAAATTAAACGAAAAATGAGTGGGCGCATCGTGCTGTGATGGCCTGGGTCGAGCGTTAGAGAAAAAAAAATCTTGCTGGTTACCCAAGCTCTCCGTGTGGAGTTAACATGGGGAGGAAGAGTGTACCAGGTCGATGAATCATTAAAAAAAAATAAAAAAGGTTGACGAGCAGGAGTCTCAGGAACCGTTGAAGAGGTTAGAGGGTGGAGGTAGATTGTGAAAACAGGGCTCGACTGTTGCCATTGATTGATTGAACCTGAGTTTGAGGAAAAAAGAATGAAATAAAGAATGCTGGGACGGTGACCTGGGTGTAAATAAAAAAAAATCGGCAAACAGGAACTCTGCGATGGACGAGGGGTGGTTAGAACGAAGGCATAGAAGGCCAATGGAAAATGATCAAGAGACGAGAGAAGTATGGAAGGCCTATAATTGATTGATTGACAGGTAAGAGTGTTGCAGTAAGAAGGACTGTCTCTGCTAATGATGGATGCTAATGATGTAACAAGGGAGGGAGAGATGAAGTAGAAGAAAAAAAAACAATTAGGGGGAGATCAGTGCGACCTTGAATTTGTTGTCGCGTTAAGACGCACAGACAAATCGCTAGATTGGAGATTATAAGCGGTGATTAGGTTTAGAAAATGATAAAATAATGAATTTACGAAATTTTTTAAGAGAAAAGGTTATGGCATGGGTACAAAATTCGGTAGAGTTTCGTAAATGACAATTTAACACAGGTAGGAATGAAATGCAATGGGGTATGGAAATTTTATGGTATGTTATTTAGTTTTCGCATATTACATTTATAATTGTATTTGTAATTGTGGGGGAAAATGGGAGGCACATTTTGAGATGAGATAATTTAAAATTGATATTTATAAAAATACAAATCTAGGACTATTTTTTAAAACTTTTAAATATTGAGAAATATCAATTGAAATAGTAATAGGTTAAGTAAAATAAAGAGCGTAATAAATTTAATTATTAATACTATGGCCATAAATAAGGTATTAAAAAAAACTCACAAATAAGTTTAGAATATATGATTCGAGTAATTAAAATACAATATGATTTTTTTTATGAAAAATTGAAATTAATTAATTTAAATTTAAAAAAGTTGCTTAAAATAAAGTAAAAATTGATAAATGAGGGTGTATAAGATTTAATATTTGAATTTAAATGCTATAAAAATGGTAAAATAATGAACTTGAAGGATTTATAATAATAATGTTATTGCTATTAAAATGGTATCGAATAATTAATTCAGAGCAAACGGAGATTATGTTACATTAAATAGTTCTGTAGAGAAAATTCTTCTACCAGATGGATGTCTTGAATGGGTCTTGTGGAGGGGGCTGCGATGAGGCTTGGTGATCTTTTTTGCGGTGGTTGCCATGGGACATCGTCGATGCTGGTTGGCGGGGCAATGTCAGGATTTCTCGATGAATCTCGTCTGCCTGTTCGAGCCGATGGGGGGAGATGTTCGCGGCGCAGGAGATGTTGATGGGGGCGATGATGACCTGCTCGCTGCGAGGTGCAGCTAGTCCTCGCATGGCGTCTTTTAGGTGGCTTACTCGGTCTTCGCAGTGGGGCTGTATGTTGGTGAGGGCATCCGCGACGTACTCGTCTTCGGCCTCCGTCATCCTCTGCATGTTGCCGTCCTCAGTTTATCCTGTCGACTTTAACGGGTTCTGTAGTAATCCCGAGGTGGAATGTACTGGGCAGTCGTGGTAGTGGGTGAGTGATGGGATTCCCGCACTGGGACAGTAAGAGACAGAGGCAGGTCTAGATGGTAAACTCCAAGAAGTAGAGGTAGACCACGGACGAAGGTAGTCGGACCATGGACGTCACGGATGCCCTAAGTCTACATCGCGGATAGGGGTGAGAGATCTGACTGACCGTATAACGGTGTCGCTCCGAAACAACTGAAACAACTACTTCCTTTGTCCCAATCTTGGGGGGCTTATATACTCGACTCTGGCTCTTGTTGACTAGTTCTGATTGGCTGTCCTAATCACGCCACCTGTCAAGCGCTGGTTATTAATGATGTCTGGCCACGTGTCGGCCACCTGCTGACGGGGGAATGAACTCATTAGCATAAACACCTGTTAGTCTGGGTTGTTTATCACGTCTGGCCTTTGTCCTCTGTACTACCTCTACTCCTTTTGTTTTATTTGTCATTTCTATTATTATACAAGGTCGATACATATTTTTATATACAGATATGGGGTTATAATAAACATTAGAAGAAGATTGTGCTCCATCTACCTTAAAATATACTACATACATACTTGTATACTTGTGTACATAGACCATAAATCTGTACATAGACAGGAAAAGCACATATATTTTAATAATATAAATGAGTTTTAAAAATTGTAAAAAAAAAAAAAAAAATGCATTGGCCGGGAATCGAACCCGGGGCGCCCGCGTGGCAGGCGAGCATTCTACCACTGAACCAAAAGCAAACGGTGACAGAATTGTTGATGACTCTGATACTTGTATAATTTAATAATCCAAATTGTGCATTATTATTTTAAATAGATTTTATTATTTTGGGACTTGAAATAGGTTCGTTATAGGGGTAGTTAGCTATTTTAAAAATCGCAAAGTACGTTATAATGATGGTATTTTCAAAGGAATGGAATTGGGAATTGCCTTAGGCTCGTTATTAGGGAAGGTTCATTATATCGCAGGTTCGTATTAGCGGGGTTTTACTGTAGCTTAAAGATTTCCGAAATCCATAGTGATCATACTTTTTTGCTTGTCACCCTATCTGTCCATTTAATTTTGAGAATTCTTCTAGCATACCAGATGTCAAAAGAGTTCATTTTCTGCTTCAATTCTTTGATTATTGTCCAAACCTCACATCTATACAGGAAACTGATCAACCAAAACATTTAATGCAAAGTCTTAGTACTCAATAGAAGTTGGGAGGAGCATCAAATCTAACATCAGCTACTCATGATGTCCCTTACTGCACGCATGCGAAGAGTTAAATGATAGAAGCTGTGAAGGTAATTGCAACAGCAGCTACAATGGGATATAGTTCCAACAATGGAAGTTGTCTTCTTTCTTATCTCCACTCAATCATATTAGGGTATCAAGTTGTGACCCTTTATGGTGTCTGTTTGACAACCATCATGACTGCGTGAAGTAGAATGCCTTTGTCATTAAGACTGGGAGCACTACTCAGTGGCAGGCCAACTTAGCTCTAAAAGAAATGGCCCCCTCTGACATGAGGAACAGACGCCATGTACAGCCGCTCCTAACATGGAGTACAAACGCTGCTCATCCTGTATCCCTGGATTAGGAGCCCTTACAAGGTACTATTAGCCGGGCCAGCTGAGCCCAGGTTTTTTAGCGAGCTTGTTACTGCTCCCCCTCCTCCTTTTTCATCCGGGCTTGGGACCGGCAAAGGCGGAGCTGTTGGAAATGTGAATGTAACAGGTGTAATTGAAGGTGTCAGCAACACAATTCAAGTCTTGCTCTTTGGGAGAATTTCAGTAGGGAATGACAAAATGCGGTCCACATTCTTCACCTCTTAACAGAGAGTTATAAGCTTTTTCAATGCCACCCCTCACCTCAAAAGGGGGAGTGACAGTTCTTCAGACAGTCATACCATCCATTTGTAACTATGTTGCTGTCCAGAAATGCCGGATGTTTTCACCAAGGACGATACCAAGGAACTACTGAAGAATAAGAAAGTGGTCTTCCTTGGTGACTCAAGTATGAACTTTCCATATCTTGTTGATTCTCTTTTCTGGTGTCAATTATAAAAACACACAAATTAACTCTACAATATAATGGTGCTAGATCAAAAATGATTCAACTACAAGGAGAAATTTTAATAATAATTTTAACTTCCCCTGAGTTATTTTTTTTTTTGCCCTGAATTTGAATCTGAAAATTTTTTTTTTTTTTGATAAAGTACCAATATTTTAGTACTATTTCAATATTTTAGAAAACATTTCAACCTTGGAGGTAAATAAGAAAATATGTTTAACCAGGTTTGGCAAGTTTTCGACAAGGTTATCTTTTTTTTATGGTTCCAACTCCTATTTAACTGTATGTTATGTCAACAACCAAATTGCTTGAGAGAAAAATATATTTGTGTGCAATATGTTGATAAGAATTGCTGATTTTCTGTGGTTGGTAAAGGAGTGGTAACATTGCTTCAATAACCCCCCTCCCCCAATTCTTGCAAAAGCCCAACTCAGCCAGTTAATACAAGTAATCAAACAGGGCTCTGGCACATTTGTGAGTGCAAAAGTCTACATGTGTAAACATATAGTGTACTTACAGTAAAAGCAATTACAAAATAACCACCATGATTATAGTTGTACTACAATGGGCTCTGGATAATATATATATACAGTATAACCTCGTTAATTCGACACTACCTTAATTCGACCATATTCTGATGTCCCGACCTCTGGCCTATCAAATAACAAACTGTAATTCGACAGTATCGATAATACGACAGTTCTGATAGTTCAACCATTTTAAAATTCGAATTTCGACAGTTGAATGTTTTTTTACATACGACTTTACCGCTAAAAAGGTATTACGGCGGCGATCGGCGGGCGCCGATAGGATTGCCACTGCGCAATTTTAGTTTCTGTTAGTTTAAGTTGCAGTGCGGTTGCACAATGTCGTGAGTGTTGTTTATTTTTTACGCGGGAATTTAGGCACCGTGCGCTGATTAATAATAATAGTTTCTTTTTAATATTCAACATTGAAATATTTTAGTTATTTTAAAATTTACAAATAATTTCCTTTTATATAAATAAATCTTCATAAAATGTAGCCTCAATGATTATGAAAACATTTTATTTCAATATTCCATTTCCATGTTATTATAAAAGATTTAAACACAAGATCAATAACACCTGCAGCAGCAGTGGATGTCTTTAATACAATAGTTATTTAAAACACATTCCAGAGGAAGAAAGACATGCATGTTTTTTTAAAATAGACCATCTGGAATACATCCTGAATAGGATTTCAGTGCAAAAACAGACATCTATAAAGGAATTTTTAAAAAGATCTTCATGATTATTTTTAAATTTTCTTTTCATTTTCCATATTTATTTCCTTTCAACTGCAATATTCTTCAATTAGAATAAAATATTACAGTAAAACCCCTCTATAGTGAACCCCAATGGGACTGAGCTTTTGGTTCACTATAGCCACGGTTCACTATA
>CP092875.1:16508334-16543220 GCA_030710605.1 Cordylochernes scorpioides | reverse complement strand
AAAAGAGCCTGGACTTCACAATAATTCCCATCAAACAAGATAAAAACCCAGAACTCCATAAAAAAAATCTAGAAAATCAGGCATACCCTTGCCTTTTTTTCTTTCTGTTCTAAAAAATATTTATAATTTATTTTAAAAATAAACACACAATATATATTTAAAGCACATAATTGATAGGGGCGCAGTATGTTTGATCCAGAAGAGGGCGCAAAATTTTAAAAAGAGTCAGTTACCATCCAGCAGATATAGAGGATAGCCACAGTACAGTACCGCCACCAATGGTTGGCGACTTTTCCCTATATGGTAATTATTTTTATATATATAATCAATTTTTTTATTCCTTTCCTCTCAACAATTAAAATTTTGTAATATGTCAAATAAATTTTAGTTGGCTATTTTTTTAGAATATTTAATGTGCACAACCATGACGCAATAATATGTTATACTATATAATTATTTTACTATATAATCATGTGCTATAATATCATTGTACTGTCGCGTTCCCGTTTTTAGACCAATGGGAACGGAGCATGTATGATGTGACTTAGTAAAATTTCCTTATCAAAATCTACAAGTGTAACATTTTGGCAACAGGGTCGCTACCACTAAAGGCAAAGCGTGTGATGTAGGGATAAATAATGTAGAGCTTGAGCATCTAAAACTATAATTGGAAGAATGGAATATCAGATAATATACAAGGTACAGAAGGATTTTAGAGTTGCAGCTTCAAGTAAAACTTTCGTCCATGCCAGGCGTGGGTGGAATCCCCCAAAGGAGGCCCAGCGTCAGGGAGGCCCGTTGACAGGTCCTTCCTGGAATGTTTGGGGCGCCGGGTGTTGCGTGGACTTAACAAAGGTCTCTGGAATGTGGGGTCCCAACGTCCATCTTCCCCCCCCTTCTTCTTCTACGAAAGAGAAAATGGCGGGCCCTTCTCCTGCCTCCCTCGTTGTTTCAACTATCCTTTTAAGAGATTTCTGGGATAATGTCCTCCCTCGACTTTATTCGCGAAATCTGGTACGAGTTATTCCTTACTATTCTCCTTCATTATCAGACAACCCATGAAATCTTTTATTAAATTGTACAACCTATAAAAGACACCTTCTGGCGATTTAGCAACCCACTGAAGGCGCTGGGAACTATTTCATAGAGGAAAATTATAGCAATAGATCTCTATAATTTCTACAGATCAATTGTAAATAGATTCATACACAGAGGATATAGTGTGAGAAGTTTAGGACAGATGTGTAGAGACATTCCCCATTAAATTAGCGCTCACGTGTACTTAGGAAGAAAGGAGGGAAATATTGAATTATTCCCGTTCCTACACTAAATTAAATGATCTATGAAATAATGGTCGGCTCTGCCATCAAAACAGACGCTAGAATTGATCGCCATCTATTAGCCGTCTCTATAGACCAGCGGACTCGGGTCCGTGACACGCCCATTTTTGTGCCACGTTCTCTGAGATCATCCAACGACTTTATGGGATCCCAGATAAAGATGAACATGTTATTATTAGGAACTATAAATCTGAATATAAGACAAAATTAACAATTCCTATAGAAGTATAATATGTTGGAATCATTATTTCAAAATTAGATATCAAGAAGTACCAGGTTCAGATTTTAATAGTAATAAAATCTGATTAAACATGCAGGTATCCTTTTAATCCCGATTTTTATAACAAATATTCAACAAAATGCGCTGAATTGGGTTACTATCTAGATGTACGAAAGGACTCTATTTATGAAGATTACACTAAAACCTAGCAAGATAAGCTATGAGACAAGCAAAAAAAAACTATAGGCCCATACTGTTGACATTGATATTTGTAATATATTTAAAACAAAGGGTTTACAATAAAGTCATAAAGATAACAATATATGAGTATAGGGAAGCATGGGTCTTATTAGGCTTAGATCAAGGGATGGCACAGTGGTAAATATGATAGAATAACACACTGGAACACAGACAGGTGAAATGGCTCCTTTGGGAGGCGCGTTCAGCAGTGTATGTTGGCCAGTAATTATTAGGAGACTTGATTATTAGTAACATTCTCCCCAAATAGATAAAATCATACTATATTTCGTTTTAAAGAGTGAAAGAAGGACAAATTCTTCACATAAAAGTACAAACATTACTAAAACCTGACAAATAGGTACCCTCAAGGTAGCTCTAATAAAGTCGTATTTTGCAACTGTTGCTGTGTCAATATATCACAGCAAGGATATAGTGCACAACTCTATTCCAACAGAGTCGGTAGTCCTATATTTAGTACAATTTGTGATAATAAGGTGTGGGGGTAGTACCATAAAACAGGTGAATGAAATATGTATGAGGGGGAAACAAAATTCTCCATATGAGTTATAAGTTAGATATTTATTCAGATTAAATTCAATTTTGGGAACATTTGTACTGGCGAGACATGCTATTTACATAATGATCTAGGTTAGGGGTGACATAAGGTTACGAATTCATCTTTATAAAGGAGGGGGAGGAACCTAGATCTCCATCTATTCTAGCAGGACAACATATACGAACCCTAACATTCCCTTTTAAGTCACTTAAAGCCCTTTAGGGCACATTCAGAATCTAAATAGATTAGCTTCTGTTCGAAAAATAAAAGGTGGGCTAAACCCTAATGGCGAGGGGCTTACCTTCTCTCGGAAGCGGCGGCAAGGTCTGGTCTCCTCTACGTCTCAGGCCCGACTGGTCGAATCTCTACTGTCACTGAGCGGCTCTGTGTCTATCTCTTCGATTTTTAGCCAAGAAAAACCTCCTTTTTATCCTTGCCTCCCTTCATTTTCATTCGCTCCTCACGCCAAAGTTTCTATTGGCTGGCATTTTCATTCGTCGAAAGCAAACACCCACGTGATCAAGACCACGCCTCCAAAAAATTACCGTGTTGCCGCGCGAGAAAAAAAAATATTTGTATATTAAAAAAAAAAAAAAATTAAATTCCTTTAGTAAATTAAATAATATATATATATCCCGAGTATTAAAAAAAAGTTATTGATTTAGTGTTTATATGACAAATTGTTTTCCTTTGGTCACCTCTAACAAAAATGAGGGGGATATATGTACATATGGTACAGCAGCTCCCAGCACGGATGTCTCTGGATGTCACCCGTGTCTTCCTCCCCACCAGGCAACAGCCTTCGGCATGGAAGTCTGGTGTCCTCAAGTGTCTAGTTTTTTTTTTTTGTTTGTACATGTGTTCTTTGTACATCCTTCGCTTCGGCCCTCCCGCAGCGGGCTTTGGGTCTTTATAAAGCATCGTCGGCCATCGTTGGGAGTTCTCCACCTAGGCAACAAACACTTCGGCGAGACACTGCGTATATATATTTATATGATGTAATTGTTTACATCTTTGTTGGGTCTTGTCTGGTGGAAAATCTGACCCAACAATTCCTCCCCTGCCAGAGTGAAAGAATGTGTTTACTCCAATTCATATCTGTTTATACACTATGAGAAATATGAAATGGAGGGGAAATGCATTCTTTTACGATATCAGTATGCAATCACCGACACTCGGGCAAAGGAGGAACACACGAGCTATGAACCTGGAACATGTTAGCTCAATGTAGTATCGAGGGAAATTCTACCCTACCATTTAATGGGCAATGTACTAAGCCCATCCCTTCGCTGCCTGTATTCCGGGGAGTCTTGGCCCAGATGTGAGCCGAGTCCACATGTTCCCAGCCATAGTCCCCATGGTGGAGGTGTGGGATGGTCTAAGCATCGATTCTATACAAACAAATTCTTAGTACCTTCTAGGTAAACATAATTATTAAGGGCGCCAAGGAATTGTGCGTGTTAATATAGATATGTACAATTCCTAAAACATATCTGAAAAAAAGAAAAAAAACTTTATTAGCTCTGTATGATACATATGACAGCAAAGGAATGGCTATACATGGTTACAATGATAATGATAAAAAAACTAAAATTGCAACTCCTATCAATGACATTAATAGTAGGGCAAACAGAAACGTGGGAAGTGAATATACATATTAAAGTTGCACGGATACGACGTATGCCAAAGTGGAGCAATGCAGATATACACGATGTTAAAATAAAAATTTAAAAAAAAATGGATATTTACTATAAGTAGGAGGGAATGGTTTGATATATATAAAAATAGGATATACTATGGTATACAGATGAATATATAACTTGTGATTAGAATCCTCATTCGGTACATTTGTCCAAAGATGGTAACAATGCTGTTACTAAAATGTCACACATATTAATTGTTTGTTCTGGAATTGGTCTCGTTATCTTTATCCCTTTGAAGTCTATAGCTCAAACTGTGTCTTATCCACATATATGAATATTCGTGCAGGTAATTAGGGAAAAGGGTAAACATGGTGGATGATACATTAAATGAGAAGATATCACCTCTGTATGATACACTGCGTGACATTGAAAATGGAACACCAAGAAATAGTCGCCAGAAAGTGATGAAACTCGGCAGACAGAGAGAGACAGGGACGAACAATAAGTGATCTTTATTTCAAAATGATAGTCATAATACAGAGCGAGAACGGCGTCGGCTTAGTAGCAAGTAGGACCACCGCGGACGGCGATTCACGCAGCAACACGTCTAGGTAGAGAGTCAATCAGAGTACGGATGGCGTCCTGAGGGATGGCTCTCCATTCCCTCTCAACCATTTGACACAGTTCGTCTTCTGAACGCGGCTGTGGCAAGGCATGCAAACGGCGTCCAATGATGTCCCAGACGTGCTCGATTGGTGAGAGATCAGGAGAGTACGGTGGCCAGGGAAGCATCTGTACATCTTGCAGAGCTTGTTGGCTAATGCGAGCAGTGTGCGGTCGGGCGTTATCCTGCTGATAAATGGCATTGGGTACCCCCTGAAGGTAGGGGAGTGTCACCGGTCGCAGCACATCATCAACGTATCGTTGGGCCGTCATAGTGCCCTGAATACGAAGTAAAGGTGACCTGGAATCATACGCGATTGCGCCCCAAACCATGATTCCACGTTGTCGCAAGGTGGGGCGTTCCACAATTGCTGCCGGATTGGACCTTTCTCCACGTCGACGCCACACGCGTACACGGCGACTATCACTGGACAAGCAGAAACGCGACTCATCTGAGAATCACGACCCTGTGCCATTCCGTCATCCACGTCGATCTAGCCCGGCACCATTCCAAACGTTGGCGCCTATTCGGTGGGGTCAATGGCAGTCTTCTTAGCGGACGGCATGAGTGCAAGCCATTAGCAACCAATCGACGGGAAATGGTTCTGGTCGAGATGGAATGATCTAGGGTGTGTTGCACATGTTGCAGGATGGCGGTACAAGTGGCTTGTGGGGCCGCCACTGCTTGTCGAAGGATACGCCGATCCACACGTGCTGACGTCACTCTGGTTGCACCGACATTCCTATAAATTGCCACATTTCCTTGTTCCAACCATCTTCTCCACAGTCGGTGCACCGTGGACGCACCAAGGTGTGTATCAGCTGCGATTTGACGTATGGACCAACCTGCCCTTTTCAGTCCGATCACCATGCCCCTCGTAAAAGCGTCTGTCTGCTTGAACTGCCTCCGTTTACGATGACCTGGCATTCTCTGTTATTACACGTGTCTTTTGACACAAGAACAAAATTTCTACAATGATTTTCCTTGAAGAAATAACGACACGAATACTGTCCTTTTTGCAAGTTCCTTCCCTTATATCTTACTCCATGTGCGCACGAGAGCTGTGCATTTTACATCATTTGCATAACTCGGTTAGGCGCGTCTACCCTGAAATTTGCATAATTTTCTGGCCACTATTTCTTGGTGTTCCATTTTCAATGTCACGCAGTGTAAATATGCCAAACTTCTTGAAAAATATGATATATGGGAAGGAAATAACATTGATATGGGAGTGTATTATAATAACACTGATATGGGAATAATATTATGGTAAATAAACAATAAAATATATATATGCTGTGGTTAAAACTTGTTTAGTGCATTTTATCTGAAGATGGTAACAGCGCTGCTACCAAAATGTCACACATTTATAATCCGAACCGTGCTTTCTATATATACAAATATACATGAATATAATAAAGGAATGATACATGATAAATATAGTAATAATGAGTATATAATGATAATAAAACGAATAGATATGCATTGAGGGACTAGGTCATTTCACTAGTATTTCAAAATCTACATGTAATATCTTAAAACTTGTTCTTACCAATTCGTCACTGGGAGTGTTTGTCTGGTGTGTTCCCCGCTTCTCTTAAATCAAGGAAAATATATAGGAAGAAAATCATGGTAGTCAATACGTCTCCAAACCAGACTATTTCTAAATTACCTTATCTGTGGTGGCAATCTCACCTATCTTTGTTCTTAGCTGAACATTGTTGTTAACCTCTACTATACATTGTTTAGCTTGTCTACAGAATGTGTACTCATATCTTTGACCAACAAATCCACTTTAATAAAGATACTACTTAAATTAACCCTGAAAATAAATTATGATGAATAATAAACTAGGTCTTACCTATATCTTGTGATATAATTTCCCACTTGAGTTCTTAGTACCTCTCTGAAAATTTTGACTCTTTGTCCAAAATAAAACAAAATAACCCATTGCTCTAGGCCACTTTACTGTCAAAACAAAAAAATTATTCTTTTTTTTTTTAAATCTGGGACGCTATACTGGCTTGTTCTGGCAATCTGCTTCAAAGGTTCATTTAGGTGGCCTACTAATTTAAAATTTATCTTAACATGGAACGAGTTATTCTCGTGAAAAAAAAGTTCTACTTACTAACTGGTGTTTAGGCTTGAATTCGTTCCAACTAAACGTATGGCAGACTATAGTCTTTAATTAGGTGGATAACTTTTGCTAGCCTGGGGCGATATAAAACACAAAGAATCCGGACAGTCCATCTGTCACTTTACTAACTGGTACCTAAAAATCTGTAGACGGAATCGCCTCGTCTAATCATAGTTTGTCTCTTCCACGCTCTCTCATTGTTAACTCTCATTAGAAACCCCCTTTAGACTATGACTTAAAATCAAGGAGTTATAGGGACTGTTTACCCAGCACATGTTCAAAGTTTCTGTCTATAGAGGATTGGTTCCAAGCTGCGCAATTTATAGAGGAGCTTCAACGCGCCGAACCTTCTCAACCTCCCGTCTGAATCACCCTCATCTCAGTCACGCTTAAAGCGTCGTAAATTACGATGTCAGATCGGTTTTCCGAGGTCTGTCGTTATGCACCTTGCCTGCGACATCGGCTACTAAATCCCCCACCTAGCACAAAGTTCACCTGGTACCTCTCCGCTTCCTCTAAAGAGGAGAAGTTTTGTGGGCTTTCTGGTCTGATCATAACCTCCCACAACCTTCCAGCCTGAGAATCGAGACATGATCATTATCTACGATTCTTAGAATTCAAGTTGAATATAATGAAATAGAGTAACTGATTACCCTAATAAAAGAAATCAATACTTATACTCCTCTAAAGGAGACCTAACTAAAATGGAGCGGATATTTCCCTAACAGTAGAGTTGTACAGTCCTGTGAGGCCATTCGATCCTAACAAATAATGAAATCAAAATTGAAAATTGAACCTATTAAATTCCCTAACACTACTCTAATGTATTTTGGGCTCACAATATAATAGTTTTTAACCTTCTTACACATTCATTAAGCCAATCCATTCATACACCCCCCCCCCCCCGTCACTCACGGCTTGCATACAAACTAAAGTTAAAAAGTGCTATAAACGCCAAAACACTCACTTATCAATAACGATAAAACCTAACTAATAATAATATCTTTCAGGACACAATGAGAAATCAAATGGATAATTACATTAAAACCAATTGGGGACTAAAGCCCCATTAACTTAAATAAATGCCTCATACAAGCTCTATATGAATTATCTACTCATAGATAAATATTATTCATAATTAAACGGACAAATAAATCAAACTATGTTGATTGGCAACAATTGTATTCTGAAATCTAACCTATCTCCTTAACTGTGTGTCTAACAGTTTGAAAATCTTCTTATCTTGACACTTGGTGTCGAAATAAACGAATCATCAAGACTAGCACTTAAATGGAGCGAACTGAACTTCAAGCATTTGCCTCATTGCCAAACCTGATAGACCTACAAGTGTTTTTCCAACCCTATTTCTTATATAGGTCATTGGCATTCCTTTTTCCCTGCTATTCAGCTAAACTCCTTCTTTGTACTTATAGGGCTTTCAGTACCCAGCTCGTTCTGGAGTTTAACAACAGAGGTTACTTATTGGTCTATCATATGAATTCTTAGACTGTAATTGCCTTACACACTCTCATTAGAAATTCTCTTTGGACTGTATAACTGGACCCAGGGATTACAGGGAGTCAAGTTTTACCCAACGCAAGTTCCAAGTCTGTCCATAGAGAATTGGTTATAAGCACAGCAATTATCTAGTGCGTCTAAGTCCCTTAATTATTTTAAAAGTTGAACCACTGTTCAGAACCTTCAAAAAAAAAAGAAAATTAAAACAAAAATAAACTGTTGAACTCACGACTTAAATCGCAATTTGCTATCAACACAGAATAGCCTCTTCAATTAAAAAAAAAAAAAACTGAAATCCTTTAAGACCTCAATCTAGGGCCTTTAATTCACACTCTAATACTTCATACTATGATCGAAATTTAACTAACTCTGTACACATTCTATAGGTTTAATCATTGGCAACCTGGACATGATTTGCACCCATTGGGCCTCTTGACCCTGGTTGAACGGCGTATTTCAGGGCCGTCAATGTTGCCAACAATTGCCCTATTTACTACCTCAGGCGGGTTTCCTAAGGTGGCTGTCTCCCGTGGTTCCTCTGGTTCTACAGCAGGGCGAAATTGTAGCACAAAATAAGAAGCAACTAAAGACTCCTTAACTCACATCCTAACAAGGTTGTGAAAACTCTTTAAAGATGGACTAACATTAAAACACGGTTGTGAAACTTCTTTTCAACGACGTGCTACACTAAAACGAGGTTGTGACAAGGTTGTGACAAATGACACACTAACATTAAAACACGGTTGTGAAAACTCTCTTCAACAATGAGCTACACTAAAACGAGGTTGTGACAAAGTTGTGACAAATGACACACTAACATTAAAACACGGTTGTGAAAACTCTCTTCAACAATGAGCTACACTAAAACGAGGTTGTGACAAAGTTGTGACAAATGACACACAAGCACTGAAACAGGGTGTTAAAGCTCCTTTCAACGGTCACTTAACACTAGAACACACGTTATGGTTTAAAAATAAAAAGAAGAATTGTAAACTATTTAAAGTTCACTATGACACTAAGACAAAATTGCTAACATAAAATAAAGTAGGAAAATTGGAAGTTTAGAACACACGTTATAGTTTAAAATAAAAAGAAGAACTGTATATAAACTATTTAAAGTCCACTATGACACTAAGACAGAATTGTTAACATAAAATAAAGTAGGAAAATTGGAAGTTTAGAACACACGTTATAGTTTAAAAATAAAAAGAAAAAAAAACTGCAAACTCTTCAAAGTTCACCACAACACTAAGACATAATTGTTAGCTTAAAAATAAAAAAAAATTGAAATTTTAAGATTCATTACAACACTAAAACAAACCCGTAACTAAAAATGAAAGAAAGCTGGAACTCTTTAAATCACAGCCTATCACTAAGAGCAAAGTGTTGTTAATAAAAAAAACTGAGTAACTCTTAAATATCATATATCAACATTAAAGCCAGGATTGTAGCCAATAAAAAAAATTGTTTCTTAACAGGAGAATACATAATTGTTATTTAATATATAACCTAATATTAAAACTAATATAAACCTACGTGAATAAATTAGTGTATACAGTTGCTCAAATTTAGGTAAATCAGCCCATATTAACCCTTAGTGCGTTTTAAAATCCTTAGTTTTATAAGCTACAGCCTCGGTAGATCGTCTGTCACCTATTAGTTTCAATGGGGGGGCCCATTTCCTGTCCTCAAGCACCTTCCCACGTCCGGCCATTATCAATCAAGGGGAGGGGGGGGGGCCGGCGATTTCTATTTTTAATTGCCCCGGCTACGACTCTCTCTTATCTCGTGGTGACACAGAAATACCCCCGCTCGGGGGGCCAACTGAGGAAACCGGCCATCGTTCTCTCTCTCCCCGGCTATTGGCACAAATCTTACGTCGAGGTCCTAGATGACCTCTGTCACATTGTTAACAAATTACAAATCATGAATACACAATTGTAGAATATCTAGAAATTTCCCCTACCTATTTATCTAATCCCTTAACACGTGCATGTTTCCATCGCCACTTAGCGGCTGCTATTGGAAATTTTCCTCTTTCATTTATACAGTATGAGGCATAGTAATAAAGGCTGCATTTCCATGATTTCGATTCTCTCACATCATGTTTAAATGAAATCAAATGTGGTTATAGGATCACTGTCCATGGGGCAACAGGTGCATATTGGATTGGGAAATGACAAAAGTTATTTCGCCCTTTTATATACCATTTGTAACTGAGTCTTCTGGTGAGTTATGATGATACACTGTGAATCTGGTATGGGAATTACTTTGTAGGACTTTGTTGCACATTAGAAGTTTTGTTTGTTCCTGGATTAGAAATTTTATATTATTCCTTATTACTGTCAGTCTGATAATTACATTCCTGGCTCATGAGATATGTGTGCAACTTGTATAATTCACTGTGAAATATTTGTGGACATTTAAGAATTTACAGGAGTATATCTAATATGGAGGAGTCACCTCAGATCGATCTATCCACATTTTTGGTTTTGGAATTTAGCGCCATATTCTCGATGGACTTCATTGCCACATCTATTGTCCAGACGTATCACCTTAAGTGTCAATTTTAGGAAACGTCATCTCGTCCTCGATCTTTCTTCGCTTCATGCTGGCACATCTTCAATGACATTTCCTATGTGGGGGACACACCCTTTTAGCGGTCTATCGGCATCCAGTGATCAAACTTGGCAGAAAACGTCGTCAAAGGGGGCCACCCTTCTCGCGTGTCTGACCATCTTAACCAATCACGATACCGCCTCACGCCTACAGGCTCCGAATTACATTCAATGTAATATCTTTGCTCGGGTGTCCCGACTACATCAATCCTTATTCACAGCCTTTAGGTGATATTACTCCGTACTGGAGACTCGCTCTCTGCTAACATCCTCATTATATGCAAGTGTCAAATCGAGCCTCGATAAACTCTCCTGTCTCCTATACCCTCATTATTAGATAGATCCTGTCTCTAACACAGGTGGCTTTTTGCTGCCTTGTCATTAACTCACGGCTGTCCAGGCACGCCTCGGGATATCTCAGCTGTCTTGCAGACACAAGCTCCAGTCATCTCCTTTCCTATGAATATTTTAAAGATTATCCCAGGTAGTATGTCATAAGTTAATAAATACTTCCACAGTGACTAAAAGTACTCGCGCAAATTGGTAACTATATCTATCCCTTGAGATTCTGCCATTGGAATGTTAAAAACCAGATTTCTATATATTATTGGTTTCGAATTGAAGAAAAAAAAAGGTTTACGAAGAAAACTATAAAATTGCGTCCTTTCTATGGTGATCAATCTTCTCTCTTCACGGGTACGCCAACTGGATCTTTAATTCTATTTTCACCTTAAGGCTCATGTATTTGTCACTCTCCCAATCCACTAAGCGCTGGAGAGAAATCGATTAACTATCTCTTAGCATGCTAGCCCTAATCTGGATGCACAGGCTAGCATAACTTGATAGAAAGCACTATTAAAATAAAGTTAAGAAATCTGTAGCCGGCAATAATTATCAGAACCCACCTCTGCTGTGAGAAAATTATAGCTGAGCTATGATGAAAAAAAAAATTCTAAGTCATTTCAGTAGACTACTGCAAGACACTGACCACCGTTCTAGACTTGAACCATGGCAATCCAACCTCACTCCTCACACTGTATAAAATAATTTAAAAGAAAAATTTGTAATCAATGGTGCTCGCAACAGAATTCAAAATGATTGAGACACAGATTATTATAAATAATGTCCAGCAAGCAGGACACCAAACCTCCTTTATATTACAACATTTCCCCTAAAGGTATAACAATCAATAACCCAATAAACAAAACCACAAATATCTATAGGGCGATATGTTACATTCCATACTCACAAACATCTTATAACAATAGCCAACTACTTAAGAAGCTTCGGCATCCAAACATATTACTGTAATTGCCCTAATATAGTCTCCACCATTAAAAATCCGCTATCTAAAATAATCCTAATATCATAAAACCCACTAACCAAAATAGAAAAATAAAAGGCAATATATTCCGTAGAATGCAACAACCGCCACGCCAAATACGCGGGGGAGACAGGAAGGAGAGTCAGCAATAGAATATATGAACATAGACGCAACATTATAAATCAAGACAATAGATCTCTAGTTTTCCAACACTGCAAAGAAACAGGCCACACTTTCGCTTTAGGAGAAGCATAGAATACATTACAATAACATAAACAGCAAATATCAAAGACTTATAATTGATCCTTTTGTTATTCAGAAAACACAATAACGTTAATAGAAAATAGATTTGCCCGAAGCATATAACACAATATATCCTAGTACCAGCTAATAATATCAACAATAATATAAGTAACTTATATGTAATAGCCAATAACCGTTATAAAACTAACTTAAATAATAGAATTCCTAACCTATAAGATAATTCATAGAATATAGCAAACAATAGTAGAATATGTAAATACCTTAACCAATTAAAAAATATATATCTTAAGTAAACAAATAATATGCAAGAACATCCTAATATATATATATATATATACATATATGTATATAGAATCATAATAGTTTTAGCATCAGGCGGCGTTATATTTTCTTGATATATTGTATATGTTTCTCCTGTCGAAGGGCGGACAAGCCCGAAAGCTTGAGAAGACCTGAATAAAAGATACTCAGCCCCATAAACGTTTTACTTTGATATCAGAAATCAATGATATTATTAAGGCTTTGTCACAAACAATGTGAATCGTAAATGACAGCGGCGAGTGATGTGGTAGACTTCGCCTCATCTTCACTTTTATTGCCCGATAAAATACCAGTGAAACGGAAAGCATAAATTAAAATTCACGATTTAAAATTATAACAGTAGGTGTGGTTAGAAAACTGAAAGGGCGCTATGAATAGCTCTTAAACTTAACGGAAATCACAAGGCAACAACATGACATTCCTTAAGTAAGACCGCTGGAAATTTTGTAAGTCACTCTAGATATAGACTCTTAACTCAGGGTGTGAACTACTTCACCAATTTAATTAATTAAATAATTAAATATTGTGGCTTTTCATTAGTTATATATTTCTACAGTATTTTAAGATGAGATATATATACTAAATTCGAGCCCCGCGGCGGGCGCCACTGTCGCGTTCCCGATTTTAGACCTACGAGAACGGAGCATGTAAGGAGTGACCTAGTAAAATTTCCGTATTTAAATCTCCAAGTGTAACATTTGACAACAACGGCGCTACCATCCTCGGAATGTATGTTGTGACTTAGTAAAAATTTCTTATTAAAATCTGCAAGTGTAACATTTTGACAACAACGTCGCTACTGTCTTCGGAATATCGTGTGACATAGAAATGGACAAATATATAGCACTTATACAGCTAGGTTATACTCGAGGAGGCGGAATATCAGGCAATATACAAGGTACAGAAGGATTTTGGGAAATGCAACTCCAAGTAAAAAGTTTTCATGCCGGCGTGAGAGGGACCCCCCCCCCCCAAAAGGAGGCACAAATCGGGGGAGGACCGTTGATGGATCCCTTCCTGGAATGTATGGGGCGTTTCGGGACTAACGAAGTCTGTGGAATGTGGGATCCAACTTCTCAGAGGTATCGACTTACATCCATTCTCCCTCGCCCTCCTCCTTCTTCCATGAAAGAGATAATGGCGGCCCCTTCTCTCTGCCTCCCTGTTGTCCCAACCATTCTTTTAAGAGATTCACCTTCTGGCGATTTAGCAACCCACTGAAGACGCTGGGAGCTATTTCATGGAGGAAAATTATAGCAACGGATCTCTATAATTTCTACAGATCAACTGTAGATAGATTCATATTAAGGCATTTATGACCCAAATAACACAAACAATAGTCAAACATACAAATCTATATGTATCATACCGTACCCTCCTAACAGCGTAACAATAGCCCGAGGAATAGGAAATATGGTATAAAGACGTATTACGAAAAACACACCCAACATGGGAACAATAGTCAGAAATCCCATAACAAAAGAAAATAATGGCCATAACTCACCAAATTCTCGTAAAAAAAAAAATATACGCGACCTCGGAGTTTTATTATTTGTCATAGAGATTTCGCAGAGGTTAAGATATTGGAATTAGTTTGCTATCTGGATATATGTAGAAGGGACCCTACTTGTAAAGATTATACCTGAAGTCTAACAAATAAGATATAAAGACAAGCAAACTATACACTTAATAGTGGACGGCTCTCCCATCAAAAAGATAGACGCTGGAATGGAATCGCCTTCCATTTTGCCGCCTCTACAGTCCAACGGACTTGGGTCCGTGACGCGCCCATCTCTTTGTGTCACGTTCTTTGAGATCATCCAACGACTTTGGGGGATCTCAGATAAAGATGAACATGTTATTATTAGAAACTAAAATCCTGAATATAGAAGACCAAATTAATATTTCTATTGAAGTATAGTAAGTTGGAATCAATATTCCAAAATAGATATTATGAGGTACCAAGTTCAGATTTCATTGGTAGAAAGATCTGATTAAACATGCGGATATCCTTTAATCCCTAATTTTATAATAAAGATTCAACAAAAAAATGCGATAAGTAAGTTACCATCTGGATATATGGGAAGGACTCTATTTATAAAGATTATACCAGAATCTAACAGATAGGCTATAAAAAAAAACAAGCAAATTATAGACTTATACTATTGACATTAATAATCGTAATATATCTAAAACAAAGGTCTTCAATAAAATCATAAAGAGAACAACCTAATGAGTTTAAGGCAACATGGGTGTTATTAATTTTAAATCAATGAACAATATAATGGTAGACATGATGGAACATGCTGAAACACAGACACTCGCGACAATGTATATGGCCGGCAATTTATGGAGACCTGATTATTAGCAACATTCCCTTCAAATGGGTAAGAATCATACTATATTTCGTTTTGAACAGTGAAAGGACAAATTCTTCACATAAAGGTACAAACATTACTAAAACCTGACAAATAGGTACCCTCAAGGTAGCTCTAATAAAGTCGTATTTTGCAACTGTTGCTGTGTCAATATATCACAGCAAAGATATAGTACACAACTCTATTCCAACAGAGTCGGTAGTTCTACATTTAGTACAATTTATGAGATCAAGGTGTGGGGATAATACCATGAAACAGAAGAATGAAATATATATGAGAGGAAACAAAATTCTACATATGTACTAGATATTTATTCAGATTAAATTCAAAATTTTGGGGACATTTCATACTGGCGAGACATGCTATTTACATAATGATCTAGGTTAGAGGTGACATAAGGTTACGAATTCGTCTTTATAAAAGTGGGGAATCTAGATCTACATCTATTCTAGCGGGACAAAATAAGGGGGGCTAAACCATAATGGCGAGGGGCTTACCTTCTCTCGAAAGCGGCGGCAAGGTCTGGTCTCCTCTACGTCTCAGGCCCAACTGGCGGAAATTCTCTCACTGAGCGACTCTGTGTATCTCTCCCGATTTTGCCAAGAAAACCTCCTTTTATCCTTGCCTCTCTTCATTTTCATTCGCTCCTCACGCCAAAGTTTCTATTGGCTGGCATTTTCATTCGTCGAAAGCAAACACCCACGTGATCATGGGCATATTCATTCGTCGGAAGAAAAACACGCACTTCATCATGACCACGCCCCCAATTTACCGTGTTGTCGCGCGAGAAAAAATATTGTATATGGATAAAACAAATTAATCCCTAAAAATTAATTCCTTTAGGAAATTAATTAATATATGTATATATATATTCCGAGTATATAAAAATTATTGATTTACATGTTTATATGACAAATTGTTTTCCTTAGGTCACCTACTACTACTAAAATGAGGGGAATATATGTACATATGGTACAGAAGCTCCCAGCACGGACTCCGGATGTCACCCATGTCTTCCTCCCCATCAAGCACCAGCTTTCGGCATGGAAGTCTGGTGTCCTCAATTGTCTAGTTTTATTTGTACATGTGCTCTTTGTACATCCTTCCAAGAGAGGCCTTGCGTCAGGGAGGGGGGGCCGTTAGAGCATCGTCGGCCATCGTTGGGAGTTCTCCACCTAGGTAACAAACACTTCGGCGAGACACTGCGTATATATTTATATGATGTAAATGTTTACATCTTTGTTGGGTCTTGTTTTGGTGGAAAATCTGACCCAACAAATGGAAAAAAAAATGACTTACTGTAGGGGGAAAGCCACCGACCAAAAAAAAAAGATGGCCGGCGGTACGGTCAGCTGCCTCGTTCCTTTTTTTAAATTTTTGGCGCCATCTACCATTCAAACCATGCTGCCCCCTATGAGCGAACTCTGAGAGCCTTCAATAAAAAAAATGCTTATTATTATTACGGTTTTACAATGAATATATATAACGTTGATTTTTTTTTAACTCTAAATATTTGATAAAAAAAAACAAAGAGCAAAAGACAATTTCATGCCTGTCTCCATGGGCGATGGGATCTGGGTCCTCTTCTCAGTTGAAGGCCGAGGTTGTTGGTGGTGGTGGGGGCCCACAGGCTCATCCACTGTCTGGTCATCTCCAGGCCGCCGAGCGGGTCGGCCTCCATCACTGAGGGACTCTTGGCATCTCATTGAGGGGCTCTTGACATCTCACTGAGAGACTTTTGGCATGGGGGGGGGGGGTGTAGCAGGTCACATGGGGAGCCTAGACCGCAGGAAGGCCAGGGAGGTCTATAGGCCTTTTAAAGTCTTCCTTCAGCCACACTTTCCAGCTCCCACACCAGGCTTGGTGTAGTTCCTCACGCACACTTTCTGGTTAGTGGTGAGCTCCTGTAGCATGCCACCTCCTTGAAGGTGTCCATGGGGTTCTGGACCTGGAGTAGGGTTGCCTTGTAGTCCAGACTGCATGCTACAGTAGTCAGTTGGCTGTCAGAATTGGTCCTCAGGGACTCATGCCTCCCCTGCCACAACACTCTCACATACAGGTGAGCTCCACTTTTTCTTTTTATTATTATTATTAACATTGTTCCCCCTACAGCAGACATCCTTTCATTCCATTTAAATTTATTTAGACCACCAGCTAAGCCATATGCAATCAATTACAATATATTTGTCTTCCGCATCCTCAACAACTTCGCACTGGAAGGGGAGTACTGTGGGGGCTGAGAGATTCCTTCCAGCCTGCTGGGATGACGCAACACGTGGCGCCATGAAATAGGAGATGACTACGACTACTTGGCACAGCGGCGGTCACCAGAGAGGACCGAATGTGATTCCAGGGTGTTGTGTTGTTTTTTTGTCTTCCCATATAAATGTAGCCAACAAGAAACGCCAATAAAACACTAACTTGAGAGACTATCTGAGCCATCGCTGGACCATAAATCGACACACCACAGGTATATAAGACTTCATAGGTAAAGCAGCAACAGTTAAAAAGTTGAAGTCAAATAAAAGCTATCTTAACTAAACAATTGGCCAGGTAGGACTTAATGTTTTGCCAATCTTTCCATTGAAGTGCAGTAGCAGCAACCATACACACATTAATTTTGATGAAACCATTTTAAAAATTTATCAGAACCGCGAAAGCTATGGAAAATTTTAGTTTTTATTTTATACGCAGAAAAATAATAATTGCCATATAAAACATCAATCATTTCTTAAAGATGAATATTCCCTAACTACCATTTATGCTTAGACTCAAAGGTGTCACGAATGCATTTTATTAGTATGCATTTCATTATTACTCTGTTTTTTCATTTATATTTATTTTCAAAATCTAAACTTAAACCGCTAAATCGAACTTAACAGGTATATAAGACTTCATAGGTAAAGCAGCAACAGTTAAAAAGTTGAAGTCAAATAAAAGCTATCTTAACTAAACAATTGGCCAGGTAGGACTTAATGTTTTGCCAATCTTTCCATTGAAGTGCAGTAGCAGCAACCATACACACATTAATTTTGATGAAACCATTTTAAAAATTTATCAGAACCGCGAAAGCTATGGAAAATTTTAGTTTTTATTTTATACGCAGAAAAATAATAATTGCCATATAAAACATCAATCATTTCTTAAAGATGAATGCCATCTATTAATATAAACTTATAAATTAATATAAACTTAATAATCTACTTAATAACTAAACTTAAATCGAAACCGCTAAGTTGAATATTTTCTCACTGGTTTATTAACAAAGTAGGTATTGTAATACGAGAGAGAGAGATAGCTTATATACTAATAAGAGTTTTATTTTATTGAAAAATGTGATATAATGAAATAGTCACCAAAATTATTAAAACTAGATTCTTTTAAAATCAGTTTTATATATTGGTATAAATGTACAATTACAGCCGTGTTTTTAAAAATGGCGAACCCTTATAAAATGATGTTTAATATATTACCTTGCAGGTTCTCAGGCCTATAAATAATACAAAATTTTAAAAGATATAAAATTTACATCCTTTGCTACCACATACCCTACTCTTAAACTGTTCTAACATGTTTATTCTCATATCCTTTGAGAATTGTGCATTTTTAAGTGTAAGGTGCTTTAGAATTAAAATCATCAAGATTAACATGGTCTACTTTGTTTATGTTGGAAGTTAAAATAATTATTACCTATCCCTGCTGATGAAAAAAAAATTTTTTTTGATTGGCTGATAAAAGTATTATGTTTAGAATTGTGTCTCTGCAGAAAAATTTTCTACTTCTCTGCATTTTTTCAGCTTGCAATAGTGTGGTAAAGATTTAATGAGTACTAGTAAGAGAGATACCTCAGAGTATCTTGAGTCCCATGTTTACAAATGGTAGTGCAGCAGAAAAGAAAAGCTTTTACACTGGCAGGGATGGAAGATGGAACCACAACTACTGACCTTGATAAGGGACAATTTGGATTATAGATTATAAACACAAGGTAATAGACCAAATCTATATAAATAGTGGGCGACGTTTCGGTTACAATCTATATCTATGAGTTAGAACCAACCAGCCAATCAGAGAATTCCCTGAGGTCGAGGCAGTGACGCATAGAAGGACCAATCATAGCCTTTGTTTACATCGTGCGTCACGGTGACGTCACGACCACTGAGGGGCTTAGTGTTAGATTGTGTATTGGACATGTATTGGAATGTTTAGTTTGGTAGTCTACGTTTGTAGAATTTCAATGTTAAATTTTTAATTATTAAATCATTTTATTCGTGATTGAATGTTGTGGCCCACTGTCGTATTACCTCCCAAACACGATGTGACGCCATCCATTCCTGTCAAATTTTTAATATAATCATTAAACACAAGGTGATAATATATAATCCAAATTGTGCCTTATTAATATAATCATTAATTTGGAGGTTATTTTTCAATTATTGAATTTTTAACATATAAGGGTGCTTTCATCATTTTCCTTAGGGTCTTCTATATAATGAAAAATATATCCCAACATCAACATCCGCCCAAAATTTGGACTGGTTACACTTAATCACCCGCTCAAGTCCATCAGGGGACTTTTCCGGTCTTATCTGAAGGTTTAGTAAAAAATGGTGGATCTGCTAAGGAGAGCAAGTCAAGAAGTTAGTCGTTTCCCCCGGATATGTACAGGTTATAGATACTAAAGTGAGCAGATAGTTAAAGAAAGGTTATGAAAGTTTAAAGTGAAAGGGTACATTAGAGTTATAATACAGTTTACAAGTTTATGCACAAGGTGCATATCTTTATGGTTAAAATTATGACCATAATGCCTTCAGAGTTTTTTTTTTTTAATTTCAGATTTTTTTTTGGAATTTATTTATATTTTAATTATTTTTCTTTATTATTACAGTAAACTCTCCTATAACGCGATTAATGTGTTCCGTGTTGTATGAAATCACGTTATAGGAATTCCCGTTGTACGAAATAAAACTTGTATAACGCAAATGTTGTTAGGGTAAATTGTTAGTGACAAATATCATGTAAAAATGTATTGTATAAAATGATGTATATAGGAAAAATAATTATATACTAAAACAAAACTAAATGTTATATTATTTTATATGCAAATGTATATAAAAAATAAATTATATATATACATAAAGTTCACTACGTATAATTTTTTTTTAATATACATTTGCATATAAAATAATATAACATTTAGTTTTGTTTTAGTATATAATTATTTTTCCTATATACATCATTTTATACAATACATTTTTACATGATACAGTATATCTCCTTTTCAATTTTTCCAACTTTATTCATCATGCCTGGGGAGCAAGTTTCATAATTTTTTATATTTGCAAAATATTTACATGTAAATTCTAATTTAATACCTTATATGCGTTAAAAATATTATTTTAAGCTTTAAAACTCAATTTAACACTATTTAAAAAATTTTACTTACAGAAACACATGTGTAATTAAATTGACAAAGTATACAACACTACTTCGTTCAAAAACAAAAAAATTGAAAAACGTGTGTGCATAAAAATTAAATGTATTGTACAGTTGTCAATATGGAAATTTCCGCATTTTATTTTATAATGTGTTATACGAAAATTCGCGTTGTATAAATAAATTTGTCGCAATTTTTTTATCGCGTTGTACGAAATCGTGTTGTAAAAACTCACGTTATAGGAGAGTCTACTGTATTAATTTTTGTTAAAATTTTCCCAAGGGCTGAAAATGGAGGGGAGAACAAAGGAGACTGTATACAGTTTGGGCATCATTATGTCAAAAGGAAGAAAGTGATATGGAGGAACATATGCGGTTGCAGTGGGAAAAGGAGGGAATATTTGGAGGGAATAAATCTCCCGCTATTATGTGCAAATCTTAGTATTGATTTCCAAAGTTTGTCCTTCCAAAAAAGGTCTTTCAAGGTTAGAGGTATGTAACAAATGGTCCTGAGGCAGGCTGTATAGAGTTGTGAGCGTTCATATTCAAAATTGGGGCATTCAAAGAATATGTGTGTAATTAAATTATAAAACTATTTTAGAGGCGTTATATTCTTTTTAAAATAAAACAATTTCTACTGTCCTTACTGCGATGGAAAAATTAAAGGGAGGGCCTGGCTCATCAGTGGTGAACCCTCCCAGCGGTTTCGCCAGTTTAATCTACCATACCGCTGTTAAATTGCATTTTTGGAACTTCCTTTTATAGGTGACTGTTGTAAGACTCTTGGAATGGGTATTTTAGAAGAACTATGGACATAAGCTTTTAGGACAGCAGAATTAAATATAATTATAAATATATAATATGCTTCGAGCAATCGCTCTTCCGCAAATATCAAATTGTGTCTTTTATTAGAACAATAATGTTACGATGTACTAGAGCGCCATCTGTTATCAAATTATAAAACTATTTTAGAGGCGTTATATTCTTTTTAAAATAAAACAATTTCTACTGTCCTTACTGCGATGGAAAAATTAAAGGGAGGGCCTGGCTCATCAGTGGTGAACCCTCCCAGCGGTTTCGCCAGTTTAATCTACCATACCGCTGTTATATTGCATTTTTGGAACTTCCTTTTATAGGTGACTGTTGTAAGACTCTTGGAATGGGTATTTAATTTTTCCATCGCAGTAAGGACAGTAGAAATTGTTTTATTTTAAAAAGAATATAACGCCTCTAAAATAGTTTTATAATTTGATAACAGATGGCGCTCTAGTACATCGTAACATGTGTGTAATTGTTTCTGGGGAGGAGAGACAGGGGTTACATGTTGGAACTCATATGTTTTGTTTTGTCAAAGGACCCTATCCATGTGTGTCCAGTAACGGGACCTGTAGTTATTATGCAATCAGGTATGATGTGTTTGTGTGTGATGAAGATAAAGAATGAGAAGAGATACTTAGGTTCTTGTAGATTGTAGGGTTGGCGGTGATGAATCCCTCCTCCCATGTGCCCCAGAAGGATTTGCTAAGATGGTTAAAAAGGGTGTGGCGTGAGGCTAGTTTGTATTGAATGGGAGAGGTGTCCGCAGAGGCAGATCTCGCAAGAGCGTCCGCACGGCAGTTACCAAAGTTTCCTGAATGATCCTTGACCCAGTGGAATGTGACCTTACGTGAAACAAAAAGTTTGTGAAGGGTAGTTTGGCATTTGTAGATTAGGGGATGATGGCAATGTAAGTCGGGCAAGATAGAAGAAGTGAGAGGCAGTCCGAGAAGATTGCCATGAAGAAATGTGGTGGAAGGGAAAAAATGTCTTTCAAGGCAGAGAGAAGTGTGAAACTTTCCGCTTGTAAGGCTGAACTATGGTTTGAGAGAGGGATGGATGCTTCAAAGGGGAAAAAAAGGGAAAGAGAAGAAGTCCTGAATATCCCTGTGCCAACGCCTGTGGATGTCTTAGAACCATCAGTAAAGTATGTGAAGCCAGGATTATCAGGTGGCAGGTGGGAATGGCAGATTCGAGGTAAGGATTGAGGTGAAGGATAAGTGTAGGGGTGGGGACGGCGTTCAATTTTGAAAGGTAGAGGACTTGGCGGAGAGAGAATATATCACAGCATGTTTTAGATAGTTACTGTTATCAAGTATGTAAACAAGATAGATAAAAAAGATAGTTTTCTAAGAACCCTAAAATATTATTCTTGAATTAGAAGTGGAAAGTATTATATTAAAAGTATATATGTAAATATCATTGATGAAGCACAATTTGGATTACAGATTACAAGAAAATAAGACCTAATACAAATAATTTAATAGTGCGTGACGTTTCATCAACAGCATTGTCACCATCAGACAAAAGAGTAAATGAGAATTTACTTAATTCATTTATTCTTTTGTGCTCTTTCGTGAGTCAATGTCCCTATCAAAATCAGCATCTCTCAGTATCCAATTGAATTGATATCATGTTCTTTTATAAACAACTAGACGAATGGCCCGGGCAACGCCCGGGGTTTACCCGAGTGCGAATATATTTTAAAAACGTTGACTCGGGTGGTCATAGCGCCCGATTTTAAATACGTATTACGATGCTATTTACATTAAAAGTAACCTGTCTATAGCAGCCCCTCTCTATAACACCCTATTTTGGTGAGTCCCAAGAGGGAGCGCTATAGACAGGTTTAACTGTATTTGATAAACAGTGTCAAAGTTTTCTCACCCCTCTCAACAAACAGGAATGATAGTGTTATAAATAGAGAGAAAAATGTTATATAATATATTTTTTAATATTATTATTATTTAATATTAATTTTTATTATAATAATAATTATTATATATATTTATATATATTATATAATAAATATTTTAATAATAATTATTTTAATATTATTTAATATATAAACAGTTTAAAAAATCAAACCTAGATGGCGTTACCTCCCCATTGCTTTCATCACCGTCTGGCGGCGCTGCTCGCGAGTTATATCTACAATTCTGCAAATAACTATAAGGATATTCAAGATATTCAAGAAATTATTTTTCGAAAACCTTTCCGGGGATATACCTAATAATATCCCAGAATTTCATGGCGATTGGATGTATGGTTTTTGAATAACAGGGTTGTCTAGAGGGGGGCAGGGAGGCCACGTGTTCGCTGGCGGCCAATGGGAGCGCATTCTATCCGTGAGCTTCAGACAATGCTTCAGACAAAGCTTCAGACAGAATAAGGCAAATATATAAGTAGATACCTAAGTCCTGATTTCCTTTTAAATACTTGAAAACTCTCATATCAGCATTACAGTGACTTTGATTTGAATTAGATGTGAACTGACTTAGTTTCTTAACAGCGAATAATATGTCTGGACGTGTGCAGAATGCTAGAAACATCAAACAATTATTTCCTATGCTTTAGTTTTCACTTGTGTTCTCTTTAGACAGCTTTACATTTAGATCAAAAGGAGTTTCTGAACAATTACAGGAAAGCATGCTGAATCTATCAAGTATCTTTGTAATGTAATTTATTTGGCTTAGGCACATTAGTCTTTTCTCTGTCTCTCTTAATTTCTAATCCCAAAAAATAGTTTTGTGTAGGCATCGTGATCTCTCTCTCTTTCTCAAAGTGAGAAGATACAATAAAATAAGACCTAATCCAAATTATTTAATAGTGTGTAACATTTCGTTAACAACACTATTTTTCACGGGCTCTTTTTGAGCTTACAGACCAAGTTTTTATTTCTAACCTCTAACCCATTAGGGATTTACATGTAAATATTTTCTTGAGTAAGAATATATCAGGTCTCCAGAGAAAAGTATCTTTTCAAAACATTTTTATTCTCTAGCTTTCGGGCACATGGTATAATAATTTGTCAATAGAACTATAATTGGATACTATTTTACATAATTTTATAAAAGTTCTGTAGATATAAAAAAATTCATATTAACTATAATACAAATAAAGACAAAATATTTTAAAATATATATCTAATAAGAGGAAAATAAATAAATATAGGCCTCTAGGGCGTAACTAAGGAAGCAATATTTACTCATTTTTTACCCAATATTGATACAAGGGATTATTTTATAAAAATATTTTCTTCTAAATCCCCATGGAGGAAAGCAGTTTTAATGTCAAATTGCAATATTTCCATATCCATTATTGTAGTTAGTGCAAGTAAGATTCTCACTGAGTCATACTGAACAACAGGAGCAAAGGTCTTTCTTTAGTCTCTGCCTGGTTTCTGGTTGTTTCCTTTGGCTACAAGTTTAGCTCTTAGCGATCAACATCTTCATTAGAATTTCTCTTTATTCCGAAGACCCACTTACAGCTTATAGGTTTTGTTCCATTTGGAAGTTCTGTCAACTCCCATGTTTTATTTTTAATAAATAAGAAAGACGATTTTTAATGGAAGCTTGCATCTCTTCTTCAACAGCTTTTTCCCAATTAATTTTGTTTTCACCAGCCATTGCCTCATCATAATCAATTGGTTTAGGCTTTCTGCAATCCAAGCATTTGCAAAATAATAAGGTACTGTTTTTCTAGGTACGAGATTGTAAGAATGAGGTGTTTATACAGTCTTTTGTTCTAGATGACTACTGTCAAATTGAGAATCAGCTAAACACTCATCATCTAGTGAAATAGGTAGTCTTATTTACTTGTTGATCACAAGTATTATATTCCCTTACAGTTACATTTCTACAAATTTCTATTCGTTTAGTCACAGGATCATAAAGACAATATCTTTTTAGTTTTTCTATCCCATTTTGCTTTAAATTGTTTATGTATATTAACATATGCCTCTGAACCAAAAGATTTTAAATATTTAAAATTAGGCTTCCTTTAACTCCAAATTTCAAAAGGAGATAAATTATTATCTTTAGAAATAGTTCAGTTAACTCTTAACTGGACGGGTTGGGTAGATTCTGCCCATGCATAAATTTAATATAGGAAAAAAATATATTTTTCATTTACCTAGAGCTCCCAGCTTTCATGTATTCTAATTTTACAGTGATACAAACATTTTCCATCCATCGTTTATAAATTTCAGTTTTGGGAGGGGGGTTAAATTTGCATGTGTGGGCGGATTCCGCCCAGCCCAAAGCATGAGAATTTTTCGTGTCAGTGTTAGCTCGTGGCTCATACTTGTCTCTATCTTCCGCTATTTTTAGCTTCCTTTCTATAAAATAACACTTCTTTCTTTGGATAAGTAGAATAATCAATTAAGTCAACAGAGAGAACTATCCCTACCATCCCAAAATATATGTTTTATAGATTAGTCGACCACACTTTGGAAGAAATATTCCAGCAGACAATTGATTCACTTCAGTAGAATTATTTGATAAGTTGAAAGAACATGGTCTTACATATTTAGGAGCGATGAGAAAGAACAAACCTTAGATTCACCACAATTTCAACCGCACCCTAATAGAGAATCAGGAACCTCTATTTTTAGTTTCTCTGGAACAACCACTTTAGTCTCCTATGTTCCAAAAAAAAAAAAAAAAAAGAAAAGAAAAAAGAAAATCGGTAATCAGATTGATAAAAAAGGTAAAAAAGAAAGGAGTCATTTTATTGTTGATCTTGGGAGAGCATTGACTGATGAACACCTGGCCACACATAATCTCAATTCTCTCCCGCGGGAATTACAGACGATAATTCAAGAAAAATGATGGTTCAAGTACATCAAGGGAATCAACGATTCCACAACAATCTGATATTTCTAAATGGTGCTACAAATATCCATCAAAAAACGCAGTAAAAAATAAAAACCCTTTGCTCTGTATGTCAACTAAGCGTTTGCAATAACATTTCTTTATAATTTTTTAAAACTGTAAATAGATTATATTCAGAATTTTTAAAAGTCAAAATCTGTATATTAACTATATATCAATTAAATATTTTTTTAAATATTGATTTCAATCATTATTTAGCGCTTATTTAATAAAGTTACATAGGTGGGCTGAATCTACCCAACCCGTCCAGTTACGTAAGAAAAATCCACCTGTCCAGTTAAGGTTACCCACACCTTGTTTTATTTGAAGATATTTTTTGTTAAAATTTTCAATAAAACATTTCTTTAATAATGAAAAAACTGCTATTTTTTAACAATTCCATCTGGCCCAGGAGACTTGTTTAGGTCAGTGTTTTCTAATGCATAATCTAGCTCTTTCATATTGATTTTTTCATGGAAAATATTATGATTGCTGGTGGCATTTTTAGTCATGAATAATCTTTCGGGCCATTTTTTCAACTTTCTTATCTTTTATTTCAAATTTGATTTTACTACTTATTTGATATGAATTACCTAAAAGATTAGCAGCAATTTTGTCGTTAGTTGCTGGGCACCATCTGTATTCTTAATCATATTTGTGTTTTCAGTTTGTGGCTGGGCTCTGTCAATTTGTTTTGCCAAATGCCAAAGTTTTGCATATGGGTTTCTTGGGTTCAGGTTTTCACAAGTTTGTTTCCATTTTTCCCTTTTCATATTTACATATAATCATTTTATTTTTGCATTCACAATGTTCATTTAAGTTCTACAATTTGTTCGGTTTTGGGTGCACTTTTTTTGTAGTTCATTTCTTTTAGTTATAAGTGTTTGAATATCTTTTGCCTGGTGTGTATAATTTGGAATCCATTTCTTAACATTACCTCTTGGTATTGAAACTTTGGCTGCTTTAATAATGGTGTTTTAAAAGATATCCAATTTTGTTCAAGATCTTTTATTCTAGTGGGTGCTATTCCGAAGTCTTCATTGGTGTTTTGCGCTGGTAAAGATTTCAATTAACCTTTTTCAAGTTCCAGAATTTTTCTTTAATTGAGCTGGTTTTGGTCTTGGTGCTAATTTCTATCAAAATAGGCAAATGATCACTTCCAATACTTTTAATATTTGCCATTTGCATTTGTGGAAAATGTCGGGACTGGAGAAACTTATATCAAGGGTTTGTGCGGTATTATAACTGTAGGAATGGTGGGTAGGATTCCCATCATTTAAGCACATGAAGGCATTGTCGTCAAATATATTTGGTAGTATTTTGCCTCTTGGGTTTGGCGTGGAGCATCCCCATAGTTGATGTTTGGCATAAAGGTCACCTACAATAATAGTGTTGCCTGTAAGAAATTGAGCATTGTTCCATCTTCAATAAGTTTATTGTTTGGAGGGTGATGCATATTGTATATGTTGATGGTTTTGTTTTGGTTGAGGTAGACTTTGATACCTTGGGCTTCGAGGTCTGATGTATTTGGAATATTAACGGCTATGTCCTCATAGTACAAATTCTTGATTTTAAATGCTAGGCCACCCCCTTCTTTATTTCTATATTTTATGAGAATATTGTAGTTTTTATATTTGAGTTTGTATTTTTCATTTAATTTGGTTTCCTGTAGGGCTATAATTTGTATCTTTTTTTTCCCAGCTAATTCCATTATTTCTTCTAATTTTATTTTTGTTGCTGTTGAGCACATTCCATTTATGTTGCACTGCAAAATGCTCAATTGCTTGGAAGCTGCAAAGTTTGGAGTTTGTGGAGATGGTATTATACTTATTGGGCAGAACCCTCTACCTAAGTCCTGAACGCGCCCCTGTTTATTTTGCGCGACGGGCAATGCAGCATGCAAATCAACATCTGATCTCATGTATTTTTTAAATTGAATTGCTTCATTCGGTATGTTATCCAATCCTGTCGCTTTATTTTTCCTTAATTTGGATATTTTTGTAGCAACTTGTGTAAACGAAATTTCACCATCCAGGTCCGGATTGAAATGATGCTGAACATTGATTATTGGTGTGAAAGACGGCAGCTTAGGGTAAAAAGTCTGCTAATCAAACATCGGGATATTGCCTTTGATGGTGTCTCTCTGCTTATAATTTTTTATTATCTTCCAATATTGAGAAGTGTTTCTAGCATGGCAAAGAGCCATCTGTTTGTCTTCAAAGTATTGGTTCTTTTTTGATCTGATTAATGATAGGTATTCTTTCTTGCTTGCAATAAAAAAAAAATTGTTATCTGTATTATTCGGTGTTAAATAGAGTTTAAGGTTGTCTTTCATATTTTTATTAGCTATGTAGCCTACCCTGTCAAACCACGATTTAGACCTAACACCTCCAAAACTTTTCTTAGTTATCATCCCCGCCCTTAACATTGCCGCTTGAACTTCACTTGTAAGCATTTCGACCTGTGAGTCAATTGTGGAATCTGCTACTAGTAAATTAGTTAAATCCCTCAAGCTGCTTTTGAAAAATGTAGCCTTGTCAGCTGCCCAAGAATACTTGCTAATGGAACGAAACTTTGTATCATTTTTTGCCTTTATATTGTTTAGACCATTAAATTTTAGGATGAGTGGTAGATGATCCAAATAAGGCATGCATTCAGTAGTAAGATCAACAATCATTTCAAGTAGTGCAGGCGAAACAATAGAAAGATCAATAACTGAGGATCCTTGGGTTGAGATAAGTTTCCATTTTTATCACTGATAGATCTGCCATTTATTATCGTGAGTGGATTCTCATTGAGAAAATCAACACTAGTTCCTGTGAAGAGATGATGAGACTGAATCGCAGGAGGTACATTTGGTAGAAAGCCATGTTTGGGTGTCCAGCAAGTTATGGAAATATCCAAGGTCACTGGTTTGAACATTTAGATCACTACAAAGGACTATTTCTAACCCATCCTGTATTTTATTCTCAGTACAGTAGAACCTCCCTGTAAAGGACACCTAATTGCAGAGCCAAAGTGTCCTTTAGGGAGAGGTGTCCTCTTACTGAAGAGTTGCTAAATAGTAAAAATGGTAATTTTGCAAATGAAAGGCCCTTTACAGATAGGTGTCCTCTCATGGATATTATACTGTATAACAAAATTATTATTTTTTTAGATTCTCAAGTGGTGACTGTACTGGAGATAGTTAAACAAAATTCATGCAAACCAGTATTGAGTCTATTGATGGAGCTACACTATACACCCATCTATAGTGAACCCCAATGGAACAGAGCTTTTGGTTCACTATAACCACACAGTTTGGCTTTTTTTTTTTTACTTTTCAAAATTTTTAAACCATATAATTAAAGGACAGACATACACACAGGTAAGGCAGCCACTTAATAATGGTCACTTTGTTTTAATTCCCTAAATTGACCTATTTCCTTTCATCAATGCTGAATATCAAAAGAAGTCATTTGATAATAGGTTCTTCTTATCATTAGCATACATGTACCTTTATGTATAATTTAAAAATTAAGACAAATCCTAAGCAAAGCTTTATTAAATATATATTAAAATATATGAGTATTTTAGGGAACATCTTTATCATATTATATAATACTGCATTTACTTGAAAAAAAATGCTTCTAGTACCTTGTTTGAAATCACTCCTAGCATTGCCTCTTTCAAATAAGGTTAACCCTCTGAACACAAGCCATATTAGCCCTAAAATGTGTGTAAATAGCAATTACAGTGAATATTGTAAATACAGATCTTGCATTCAAATAGAGTGAAATCATAAAAATGGTTTACTTGATATTGGAAGTTTTTTCATTGGTTGAGTGGAAAATGATACGTTTTGTGGGTCTCTATCATCTTTTTTACATCCTCCCATTCATAATCAGAATTCTCTAAAATATCGTTATTTCCACCAAAGGAATAAATTTCTGTGTTTTCTGAATCAATTGAAGATGAATTAAAAGTATCTTATCCCAAAAAATTGGACGCGAAACATGTTGATACGCTAGCGCGATCGGTAAAATCACCTTCAAAAAACAGGGGATTGATATAATACCAAATCGGTTGCGAAACAGGCGGCCAGCGGGAATATCCGCGAACCCTGAATGAGTCATATACCTAACAAGGCATCCGTTCTAAAAATAGAACTGTAGCAGTCGTTTCTGAAAATTTATGAGGCTATTTTGTTGCGGCCCGTGAGAAGGGCACGATCGCGGCATTTGTAACAATTTATAATAGCTTTTTATTTTTATATCTCTTATAATAGTTACATTTCTTTTAACATGTTCTGAAAATTATACTGCGTGGTTTCACTTGGACGCCTTTGCTGGTCCCAAGCCCGGATGAAAAAGGAGGAGGGGGAGCAGTAACAAGCTCGCTAAAAAACCTGGTCTCAGCTGGCCCGGCTGATAGTACCCTGTAAGGGCTCCTAATCCAGGGATACAGGATGAGCAGCGTTTGTACTCCATGTTAGGAGCAGCTGCACATGGCGTCTGTTCCTCATGTCAGAGGCGGCCATTTCTTTTGGAGCTAAGTCGGCCTGCCACTGAGTAGTGCTCCCAGTCTTAATGACAAAGGCAGACGCATTCTACTTCACCCAATCATGATGGTTGTCATGCTTTACAAGCTTGATACCTTGATATGATTAAGTGAAGATAAGAAAGAAGAAGAAGAAGACTTGGAAAAGCTTTGATAATGACTTATTTATAGTAATAGCATTTGGTTTTTTAGAACGCCTTTTTTTCTTCATTTTGGAAGCCATTTGCATTTTTTCTATTTCAAACTTGTTGGATGCAAAGATATTCTATTCAATAAAAGTATAATGTGTAAAAATGTATATAAAACATACGGCGAAAATAGAACATAAATGTGAACAAGCAATGCCCCAAAATTCATTGTTTTGAAATCGCGAAATTTTGTAATTTTAAAATTTATTAATCACAATTTCAAGTTCGTTATAACCATAGTATTTTAAATAGACACAAGGTAATAAGACCAAATCCAAATAAATAGTTTATTTATTTGGATTTGGTCTTATTACCTTGTGTTTATAATCTACTAGGCGAATGACCCGGGCAACGCCCGGGTTTTACCCGATTAAATGCTTTTATTCAAATACTATTCGTTACAATTATAAATTGGCACCGTGGATGTCATTCTTGTGAAACGTCCTGCTCCAAACTTTGTGTCTGAGAAGCGATATTTTTATAAAGAGATGATCTGGCTTTGTGTCTTCTGCTCGAATGAATGTTTTTCTGTTAGAATTTTGTTCCTGCATACTAAAATTGAACTAGCTTCACCCGTGGTCTCTGCTTTTTGGAATTTTTCCGGATATAATTTTGTATCTGATAATCAAATATGATACAGCAATATTGTCATAATCATTTTCTGAATAAAAAACAACTACTTTTTTCCCAGAACCTGTCAATTTATTTTTCTTGACTAAAAATCCGAAAAATATCTTTTCCAGATTTTTCTCTATGTCCTGTTAAAACACGTTTTACATGTCCATTAGGTCAGCTGATATTACCTCCCATCTCCACCGCTAGAGGCGCTGCTTGCGAGCGAAAAGGCAAATTTGCAAATAACTTGTATACATACTTGTATACTTGTGTACATAGACCATAAATCTGTACATAGACAGGAAAAGCACATATATTTTAATAATATAAATGAGTTTTAAAAATTGTAAAAAAAAAAAAAATGCATTGGCCGGGAATCGAACCCGGGGCGCCCGCGTGGCAGGCGAGCATTCTACCACTGAACCAAAAGCAAACGGTGACAGAATTGTTGATGACTCTGATACTTGTATAATTTAATAATCCAAATTGTGCATTATTATTTTAAATAAATTTTATTATTTTGCGACTTGAAATAGGTTCGTTATAGGGGTAGTTAGCTATTTTAAAAATTGCAAAGTTCGTTATAACGATGGTATTTTCAAAGGAATGGAATTGGGAATTGCCTTAGGCTCGTTATGAGGGAAGGTTCATTATATCGCAGGTTCGTATTAGCGGGGTTTTACTCTAGCTTAAAGATTTCCGAAATCCATAGTGATCATACTTTTTTGTTTGTCACCCTATCTGTCCATTTAATTTTGAGAATTCTTCTAGCATACCAGATGTCAAAAGAGTTCATTTTCTGCTTCAATTCTTTGATTATTGTCCAAACCTCACATCTATACAGGAAACTGATCAAACAAAACATTTAATGCAAAGTCTTAGTACTCAATAGAAGTTGGGAGGAGCATCAAATCTAACATCAGCTACTCATGATGTCCCTTACTGCACGCAGAGTTAAATGATAGAAGTTGTGAAGGTAGCTACAATGGGATATAGTTCCAACAATGGAAGTTGGAAATTTCTTCTTCTTATCTCCACTCAATCATATTAGGATATCAAGTTGTGACCCTTTATGGTGTCTGTTTGACAACCATCATGACTGGGTGAAGTAGAATGCCTTTGTCATTAAGACTGGGAGCACTACTCAGTGGCAGGCCGACTTAGCTCCAAAAGAAATGGCCGTCTCTGACATGTAGAACAGACGCCGTGTGTAGCCGCTCCTAACATGGAGTACAAACGCTGCTCATCCTGTATCCCTGGATTAGGAGCCCTTACAGGGTACTATCAGCCGGGCCAGCTGAGCTCAGGTTTTTTAGTGAGCTTGTTACTGCTCCCCCTCCTCCTTTTTCATCCGGGCTTGGGACTGGCAAAGGCGGAGCTGTTGGAAATGTGAATGTAACAGGTGTAATTGAAGGTGTCAGCAACACAATTCAAGTCTTGCTCTTTGGGAGAATTTCAGTAGGGAATGACAAAATGCGGTCCACATTCTTCACCTCTTAACGGAGAGTTATAAGCTTTTTCAATGCCACCCCTCACATCAAAAGGGGGAGTGACAGTTCTTCAGACAGTCAAACCATCCATTTGTAACTATGTTGCTGTCCAGAAATGCCGGATGTTTTCACCAAGGACGATACCAAGGAACTACTGAAGAATAAGAAAGTGGTCTTCCTTGGTGACTCAAGTATGAACTTTTCCATATCTTGTTGATTCTCTTTTCTGGTGTCAATTATAAAAACACACAAATTAACTCTACAATATAATGGTGCTAGATCAAAAATGATTCAACTACAAGGAGAAATTTTAATAATAATTTTAACTTCCCCTGAGTTATTATTTTTCTTTTGCCCTGAATTTGAATCTGAATTTTTTTTTTTTGATAAAGTACCAATATTTTAGTACTATTTCAATATTTTAGAAAACATTTCAACCTTGGAGGTAAATAAGAAAATATGTTTAACCAGGTTTGGCAAGTTTTCAACAAGGTTATCTTTTTTTTATGGTTCCAACTCCTATTTAACTGTATGTTATGTCAACAACCAAATTGCTTGAAAGAAAAATATATTTGTGTGCAATATGTTGATAAGAATTGCTGATTTTCTGTGGTTGGTAAAGGAGTGGTAACATTGCTTCAATAATCCCCCTCCCCCAATTCTTGCAAAAGCCCAACTCAGCCAGTTAATACAAGTAATCAAACGGGGCTCTGGCACATTTGTGAGTGCAAAAGTCTACATGTGTAAACATATAGTGTACTTACAGTAAAAGCAATTACAAAATAACCACCATGATTATAGTTGTACTACAATGGGCTCTGGATAATATATATACAGTATAACCTCGTTAATTCGACACACGCAAATTCGACACTACCTTAATTCGACCATATTCTGATGTCCCGACCTCTGGCCTATCAAATAACAAACTGTAATTCGACAGTATCGATAATACGACAGTTCCGATAGTTCAACCATTTTAAAATTCGAATTTCGACAGTTGAATGTTTTTTTACATACGACTTTACCGCTAAAAAGGTATTACGGCGGCGATCGGCGGGCGCCGATAGGATCGCCACTGCGCAATTTTGGTTTCTGTTAGTTTAAGTTGCAGTGCGGTTGCGCAATGTCGTGAGTGTTGTTTATTTTTTACGCGGGAATTGAGGCATCGTGCGCTGATTAATAATAATATTTTCTTTTTAATTTTCAACATTGAAATATTTTAGTTATTTTAAAATTTACAAATAATTTCCTTTTATATAAATAAATCTTCATAAAATGTAGCCTCAATGATTATGAAAACATTTTATTTCAATATTCCATTTCCATGTTATTATAAAAGATTTAAACACATGATCAATAACACCTGCAGCAGCAGTGGATGTCTTTAATACAATAGTTATTTAAAACACATTCCAGAGGATGAAAGACATGCATTTTTTTTAAAATAGACCATCTGGAATACATCCTGAATAGGATTTCAGTGCAAAAACAGACATCTATAAAGGAATTTTAAAAAAGATCTTCATGATTATTTTTAAATTTTCTTTTCATTTTCCATATTTATTTCCTTTCAACTGCAATATTCTTCAATTAGAATAAAATATTACAGTAAAACCCCTCTATAGTGAACCCCAATGGGACTGAGCTTTTGGTTCACTATAGCACGGTTTGGCTATCTTTTTTTACTTTAAAAAATTTTTAGATC